>VZTR01015519.1:251796-261796 GCA_013400775.1 Chaetops frenatus
AAAAAAACCCCTTAAAAATACAAGAGGGGAACTACTATTACAAAATCCAGCCCAGGCTGTTCTCCAAAGCCCAGCTGAGCCTTGGAATTCTGGGCAGCCAAGAGACACCTTGAAAGAAAGCTCCACTCTCTCATTCAGGGGGTAAGAAAAATTATCTGTGCAAGGACAAAGAACAAGCACCTAGGAGGTTGGTCCAGGACCAGTGACTCTCACAGTTGTTGGAGTAATTCCAAGCATTAGTCCAGCTCTCCATATTGCATATAACCAGGTATCCCTGCAGGGCCTGTGGCTCACATCTAAAAAGGGCAGAAAGCTCCTTACCCAGGTTATCTTCATTTTCCATCTTTATATGGGAATTCTCATGATCAGTAAAAGCAGTGTGCAGCAAAAATGAAGGGATCCTCCTCATGAGAGCCTTTAAGCAGTGAGGTTTCATCAGAGCCTGTGAAATGTGATGTGGCCATCAGAGAAAGGCTGCAATAGCCCTACCTGGAGCACAGGAAACTTCCCAGTTTGGGCTAACCTGTACTGCCACAGAATCATTTGGGTTGGAAAAGCCCTCTAAGACCATTGAGTCCAACCATTAAGCCACCACTGCCAGGCCCACCAGGAAACCACGTCCCCTCATCCACTCATTTTTTGAACACTTTCAGAGGTGGGGACTCCACCACTTCCCTGGACAGCCTGTGGCACCAGGTCTTGACAACCCTTTCAGTAAAGAGATGTTTTGTTTCCTAATGTCCAGAGTAAACCTCCCTTGGTGCAACTTGTGGCCTTTTCCTCTTGTCCTGTCCCTTGCTACCTGGGGCTTGCTGTGGCCTGGAATGCTGGAATGGTTTGTGGAGGGCACCTCCATCTGCCCAGTGGTGAGAACCACCCGGCCCTGGCAGATGTCTCTGTGCAGCTGTGCTGGCCCCTCTCCCCTCAGGAAATGGATTCCTGTTGCCCAAGTCCCCACAGCTGCACGGGATCAGCTGTGGAGGATACTCAGTGAGAAACATTTCAGCTCCATCCAAAATGAAAATCTAAGTGTCACTTCAGGATGCCACTTGAGAGAACAGCTGAGGCTCAGCTGCACTTACAAGGCATCACCAAGTCTCCAAGGCTGATTAAATTCTTTGAATTGACTGGATGTCCCTGTCCTTTTAGCTGACCTAGTAGTGTCTTGTAGGGGTCTGCATTTTATTCTGCCAGTGAAAAGGCATAGACTTTAATACACCTTTATAACATGGAAATAGATTTTGTGCCCCATTGTACCACTACAATTCAGTTTTTATATCCTGGGACAGTTTGGTGAGTGACACCTGAAAAATTCCCAGCATTTTACTATTTATTCTACAACATCATTGTTTTAGCATTACACAACAGGTGTACAAAAAAAGTAAGGGAAAGGATGGGAGCTATATAGGCCATGGGACTTGTGCAATAGGAAAACCTATTTAATGTTGTCTGGCAGTTATCTATTTAAACAGAATTACAATCTATTTAATCATATTGGGACAACAATGAGCAGAAAAGAAGGTTGATCACCTTAATGGTCTGGGGTTTATTCCTGGGGTTTTGAACCATAATGGGAAAGCTGAGAGTGCCAAAATGTCCAGTCTGATGAACACATTGCTTGCTGATACTTAGGACGTTGGACTACGATTGTTGTAGGTCCCTACAAACTGAATGACTCTTCTAAGATCAGTTGTAGCTGAAGTGCAATTTCCTGAGTAAGTGGGTGATGTTGGTGGCCTAAGCACCAAGAACAAGGCACCCTGGCCAAGTTATAAACTTCCAACACGTGGTATCACCTGCCCTGTGCCTGTGCTTGCTGCAGGATTCCCCCTGGCTAAACACAGAGTAGTTGCTCCCTTGAGTGCAGCTCCCACAGAGTAGCTGCAGCACAAGAAGAAACACCATCACTTACATGGCAGTAATGAGTTTAATTGCATCAACTCTGAGTCTTTCACAGAGAAAAGCTTTTTTGGTCATTAGAGAAAAGCCAGAGACATGCTTGTATTGAAAACCAACTCCCATTTGGGCCGTGCATGATGATTTGTACCAGTGGCATCTTTCATAACTGTCAACAGGTCAATTGTCGTGGGAAGTGACTGTAAGTTGATTTTTGGACCTTCTTGAAGAGAAGGGGTTAGAAGTTCGAACCTGAAATCAAGACCTTTGCTATACTAGGCAGAAGGACAGAACAAAAGGTTGTTCCTGACTGTGATACCCTGTTAAAGTAAGTCCACGTTTTTGGATCACTTAACTGTCAATCAGCTGTCAAAGCAGAGTTAGTGATTCTCTATCAGAACTTCATTGCTCCTTACTGTTCTTTCCTGGCTATCACAGAGGTGAAAGGTACAAACAGGACACTGACTCACCCTGGACACAGCCCCCTTTTCTCTTCCCCTTCCTCACCCTCCAGCCAAGTACCAAACAGCACAGCTATCTCTGGAAGAGGCTTATATTGGGGAGCCTGTGTGTGTGCCCACAGACACACTTGCATTATTTAACACACGTTCACCCCTTGCTCTGTCTGCTCTGTCCCCACCATTTACTGCTAAACTGGTCCCTTATCTTTATTGATCACTTAATTTATCTTTTCTTAACTCCCCTTGCTCCGTCTGGTGCAGTGTGTCCGAGGTATTGAGCCTAAACATCCGTCTGCTCACGCTGCCATGGCTGGTTTGCCTCTGAAAGAATAGGGGGAGCAGGTGGTGTGACTAAGTAGAGCCTCGACAGAATAGGGGCACCATGGCTGTGTCCTGTCCCAACCTGCCAGCCATTCCCCACCCTCCCAACTGTTCCACATTAAAGCAGTCAACTGTGCCTTTACAGTCCAAGTTTTACACAACTGTTTTACAAACCAGGAAGAATTTCTTTTGTGGGGAAGCTTTTGTCAGGCAGCTCGGGACGGGGAGGGGAGCAGGCAAGAGGGAGTGCAGAGAGCCTGTCCTGAGAGTGAGTGCATTTTAATGTGTGTGGGTGTACACTGCAGGGTGTGCCAAGCTGCTGAGGGAGCCAGCTCTGTAGTTCTGTGCTGCCCCTAAGCTCTCTTTGAAGAGTGCACAGCATATTTTTTAAAGTCACTAGTCTTCCAGTCCCTTTCCTTTGCTGCTGTTTGTGCTACTACTTTGGTTTGTTTGGCAAAACAAGACCGAAATCCAAATAAAATCAACTCTTATACTTCTTTTTTTCCTCAATAAGAATAGAATATCCATTTTCCATTAATTGCAAAATTATTAGAAATCCGTCTAACTGCACTGACAACCCCAAAGAAAAGTCCAGACAATGCTTCAACCATATTCCAGTTTCCAAACAGTCCTACTATGGTCACTGTGCTGCTTCTGATCCCATACTCCATGTTTCTTCACAGGATTTGGAAGTGTCCATTTCCACCCAGATGTAGGACAGAAATTACATGTGAGTTATGTCTGAGATTACAGACCCTGGAATGGTCTGGTCCAGAGGAATGCACAAAATGGAGCCCAAGAACAGCAGGTATTTGTTACAGCTGTGAAACTGTTCTGGTGTCACCTCTGGAGTGCTAGAAATAGTTGCATGCAAAAGCTGAACCTATCAAATTCTTCTTGTTTGGTTGGTTTTTTTTTTCTTTTCCCCCGTCCCTGTGAGAATTCAAAAAACACCTCATTCACAGTTTTTTTCAAAGCCAAACACAAGATTTGGGTGTTTTCCACATTTTTAAAGGACAATTACAAATTTATGCATATTCACATTTTGCCCTGTAGGATTTTTCCAAAGGCTAAAATGTATTGGAAGTTCTATTTCAGGCAAAATTGCAAATCAAGAGACAGATGCTTTTCTTTTTTAAAAAATAATGCAGTCAATCACTCAAATCTTATAACTGCAAAGGCAAAAAGGAAAAAAAAAAGTAAAGAAGTTGTCTTTTCTTCCCTTCAGAGATGTCTGTGTTTCTGCCCATCCCCTTCCCATCAGACAGCAGTGGAAGGACAAAGGCTGAGACCTCACTTCTATAGGAGTCAGTGCTAAAATTTCTGTCAGGCCTGAATTTAACCCAATCTGGCAATTCCTGCAGCAACAGCAGGAATCAGAGACTGCTGGTTAGAGAGGGAAGGATCCACATTTGTTGCTAGATTCTTGGGAAAGTAGTGAGGTATAATCCTAGTAAAAGCAATGTTTTCTGGCAGGAGCCTGATCCTCTGAAACATGTAAGTGGTAGACCTTTCAGTCCCATTGATATGAAGCATACAGTTCAGATTCATGGGGGTTTTTAGCTTCTTAATCAAACACAAACCATAGAAATATTAAAAAAAAAATCAGGAAAATATTTAAATGCTTTAGAATGAAACATATGTTTTTTAAAAAAAATTAAAAATAAGAGAAAGCATGTATTCAGAGAAATCCTGAGTGATGTGTGTCCACAGGCCCTGGTGTGTGGGTCACTCAATCCTTCCCTTTCAAGAAAGCCCCTGAGCTGCTTCTACAAAAGGCTCTAAAGGCACTGGGACAGACCATGACATGGATGCTGTCTGATTTTTTGATTGAAATCTCTCATATTACTGCATTTCCATCATGCATAAAGAGAACATGTATTTGAAGACAGCACCAGGAGTGTATTTTCTCCCAGACCAGTGTTCTAATCATGAGGCTCTTCAAGTCTTAGTTTACATTTCCTATCTCATTGAATATTTATTTAATACCTAGTGAAGCACCATCTACAAGATGCAGCCTCTCACCATGGTGCTTGGGGGAGGAGGGTCATGCTGTAGAAGAAAAACAAAAATTTTATTTTTACCAGATTGAGGAGAACAACAAAACTAGCACTCCAGAAACATGAACAAATACACTTCTATTAAAATATTGGATAAAAAGAGACCATTACCCCTTATTTTCAGTCCAAACTGTTTCCCAAATGCAGCAAGATTTTCAAATATGCTCTTGATAACTAAGATTATTTTACAGTCAGAGTGGGAGACAGTGGTACATCTCCAAATGTTTGTTCAGACCTGGAAGTGATCATCAAGAAGATGAGGATCAGCATCACCAAGAATGAAACATTCTCGATGTCCTGCCTAAAAATTTACATCACAAACACAGTAGAAAACAGAGGTCAATATTGTAGTATTGTAGGTACGCAGAGAAAGAAGGTACCTGCAGAGATCTGTGGATAGAGAGTCTCTGTTAAGTAAAAAGATGTACCTAGACACTTTCTTAATAATTGATTAAAATTTGTGCTAAAGCTGGAGGGAAAGAAAACATCTTACATCTCTGCTCATCTCAAAAGTATTGCAATTAAATTTCTACTTCAGAAGAGCTCTCACAAATACTGCCTTGCCTGTAAATTACCAAGCTGCCCTCCAACTGTGAAATCCCAATTATAGATTAGAAAATCCTTCCTAATTGTTGATTTTGAATATTGTATATGATGTCTCTACTACCATGTTAAACCCTCTCATTTTGTTCCTACTAACTTCTTAATTCTGACTTCTCTCAAATTTCTGTGTGAAACATCAATACCTTTGGATGGATGATGTTCAAAATGTAGGCATAAAAGACAGGTGGGAAGCCCACAATCATTCTATTTTATCTGCTGGGGCAGCTTAATTTAGAATCTATGTGTGTACAAAAATATTTGGAGCATTACTAAATCAGTTATAAATTTCTGCTTACCTTACACTAAGGATAGAGAACCAAATAGAAAAAATGTGGAACTAGACAGCAGATAATACGATGTTCCCAGTGACCTGAAATGCAAGTCTGAATTACATCACAAATAACCTAATTAGATCTGAAATGGGTCTCCTGGACTTTCCAACCCTTGATGGATGTTTTTTCTACATCACAAAAGTCACCATACAGTTTGCCATGTTTGATACAATGACATTTTCCAGGAGGTTATTGCTGGCAGGGCACAGATGTTGTTGTTCAGAGTAAGTTGTGTTGCCTGCTTTTCTGTAGAAAAGGTTACATAGCAACTGCCAAAAGCTGTCTAAAATCAGCAGTGCTTTCTTTAAAAAAAAAATGCAATTAATTCATGAAACAACCCAACATAGGGATAAAAGAAACACAGTTTTACAGGACAGGCAGCTCCATGCACCTCTTTATTCAGAAGGAAGAACAAACTTTCTGCACTGGTATATACAACCCTCAAAATATTTTTATGGGATTTTGCTACTTCTGTGAAACAACATTGTCTCTTGCTGCACACATCAAACTCGATTTAACTTGCCTAAAATTCACATAGTGGTATCCTTAATACATATAATGCCTTCATTTCACTTCCCAAATGTATGAACAAAGTTATAAGAGGAGGGGAAAATAAAAATCATTTTAGCATCAATTCATCCCGTTGCAGAAGCAATATTTGTGTAATTGTGCATAATAGTTTAAAGTATAATTTAATACATCCCTTTAACAACCCACAAATTATCACTTGACAACTAGAAATAATAGGTCTTTTTGTTAAAAACAGAAAGCATGTGAAGACTAAAGGTTAAACAGGTCTTTTCATCATGATAAATCACTGGTTAATGAGCCCGGTATTGTTGGGTATTATACTTGCTCACTTCAATGCCATTACCTTCTGGTTGTAAAGCTGACACTACTAATGATCTTCATTCTTTGAACTTTTCCACAATATTGACTGGTTGCATAGAGCAGATGTTACTTGGATTTGACTGCAAAAGTGGCAATTCTTCTAAGGCTTGGAGCAGCCCTGAAAAGAATGCTACTGAACACAATGTATTTTGATATCTCTGTATCAAAAGGGATTCTTGTCTAAGTGTCAATTCTTGCTGCTGCAATTTCTTGGTCTCACACAAAAACCAACCATAAACAAGACATCAAGATTCTTCATTTCATTTCTCTTCTGCAGTTTCCTTTTTTTTTTTTTTTTTTTGGTAAAATTGTGATACTGTAATGAACCAACACAAGAAAAATTCGCATCCCATTGCTGTACCCATAACTTCTCCTGCATTACAGTACTTGCAAGGAAATCCAAAAGTGAGCTCTGTACTTCACAGCTTTTCTCGGTGTGGCCCGGAGGGAGGCTGAGGTCACCAGGAGCTGTCTTGGGGAGGCAAGTGCTGACAAAGCAGGATGCAGAAGGCCTGCACACATGTGCTTGTCAGCCCACATCCATCACTTTTTGTTGCAGAGGGAAGGAGGCCCAGCAGACCCTGCCCTAAGCGGGCAGCCAGGAGAAGAAGCAAACAGTTACTCGACACCTCTTGAACACAGCAGGGTCTTTATTTGTGTGAGGGACCTGGTTCAGGTAAACTCACAGAGCCTTGGGATGGAGAAGGAAGGTTTAAGGGTAAGAAAGCAGGGGCTGACAAGTTTCGTTTAAAACTGAAGCAATGTGGAAGCTTCCTGTTTATCCTCATCTCTTTCTCTCCCTGAGCCTGCCCTTTTCTTGTGCTTCTTCTTGCTCTGGTTCCTGTCACTACTTGACTCCAGAAAATGTGGACTGCAGAGCAAAATTCCGACCTTAAGAAGGCAGAGGTGGTTTTATCTCAGTTTGCATACAGTTCTGTACCTGAGAGATTTTACTGCATCCTAGAACAGGAGTGGGGAGCAATGAACTCACCATTCCCTGAGTCGAACCTCACTCCCTGCACATTCTTTGGAGACTTCTGGGCAGCAGCAAGCACAAAAGCTGCATAGTTCAGCTTGTATAAAGGCCAAATTCTGCCCTCTTTGCACCACTCTCTTATGCCAAATGTACCTCAAGGACTTCTAGATCCTTTTCTACTTTTGTGTAAGTAAGGGTGTATTTTTCTTTCAGTGAGTTTGTGGAAAATGGAGAATAAGGATGTGACTGCTTTTACAGGTAGCATTCTTGTTCTGGTGTTGTCTCATGTGAAATGAATGGAAAAAATTGCTAATTTCCCTAAAGAAAGAAAATAAATGCTAAAATGTCCATACTCCAAAATCCAAGCTACCAGAGGCATTTCTCATGTACTGGTAGCAGCTCACTGTTATGTAAAAAGTGATTAATGAAAATTTAATTCTGAAGGTTTAATCCTTAATCTGCATGGGAAACTCAAGAAACTTTTCAATAGTATTAATTTCCCAATATGAAAATATGAACATGAACATACTTCCAGCCCAACACCTCTAATCCTACTAAACTGTTGGACTGAGAGAAACAGGCTGCACATAATAAGTTTTCACACCAGCACCTGGGGTTATCTGATGTACAAAGAAGGCTTCTCACTTTAAAAAAATAGATCAACTGACATACAGGATAAAATCCTGAACAAACCAGCCAAAACATCAACAAAATAAAGATTATACTTGAGGAGTAATTGGATACTGTTCATTTATTTAATAGGGGATGAGAGGTTTGACATGGTCTTTAATAATCTCACAGGCTGCAACCTAAGAATTTCTCATCTGTCAGATGTCATCTCTAAGAACTCATGCCTTGTATGGGATCAGCCCTATTGTCAGAGAAAAATTGTCTCTTGACACGATTTCCAAAGTTACTGTTAGATATACCTAAATATCTATTTATTGTCCCACAATCCAAACTGCAATCTTGCAAAATCCAGGCTGGCTTACACTTTAGAGATATAAATCCTCTCCTGCTCAGAGTTTATCAAACACATGGAATGAGAACTTTCCTTGGAAGAATATTAACTTGTTAGATGTAAGCAATTTGTTTCTTTTTAAATGTCTACAACATTGTTTTTTAGCATGTAACAATTAGTCAAAAATACTTTGAAAGACATGTTTTTTATTAAAGGGCCTTAAAAAATTTACCAACATTTTTCCTGTTGGTGATCAGTGTAAGTGCTTCCCATTTTATTGACAAATTAATAGAAAGAAGAGTGACTTCTGCTGTGAAAAAAATCCCTTTCATTCCAGTGGTCTGTACACAAATACTCCATGTATTTTAAGATTATTTTTCAACCAGTTCCACTGATATTGTTGGATGCCAATATTGCAAACTGTATTCTCACCATCTCTGTGGTGTTCTCAGACAGCCTGTATTTTGCCATAAAATTCTTGAATTTTTAAATCTTATTTCTGACTTCTTTCCCTTGTACAAGATGCAACAGCAGTGGCTGGACACCTACATTCATTTGGACACTTAGAGATAGTTTATTACCATGTAATCAAAGCACTTCTACACTATTTGAGCCATGAAAAATCACTAGTGGTGAGCACTTCAGCACAAGCTAATGCAAATTATCCAAGGAAAGCTTTGTTACACAAACCCTATTTCCAGCAGAGGCAGATGCATTGGGAGTCCTGCTTTCATGGAAGGTGAGTTTAATCAAAGAAACAGCAGCATATGACTTCCTTCAGACTCCCATTCCAATGTCCTGCCCCCATGATTCCTGCTTATCTTGCCTCCCAAAACCAGAAATCCCAATAAAAGCAGTATGCATGTAAAAATTCTAACAAGTAACCCATTAAATTACTTATTTCACCATTTCTTTAAGCAGAAGAGGTTTGGTTGCAAGGAAAGCAGACCATATAAATTTGTATGTGTGAGTGTTTTCAATGTTTGTGCAGCACAGCCTGCTGATGGGTAACATTCAGTTACTATACTTTCCCACGTGCTATCCATGGGTTTATAAAATTCTGGAAAAACCTCCAGCCTGGCTGCAGAACTGGCTGGAAAGACTTAGAGCCAATCTAATTTTCCCCACACATACATTCCTGCAGCCTCCTCTGCCTATCACCCCCTTGACCACATTCACCCCCACTGGCCCTTTGCCTTTGACCTCTCTCTGCCACTGCCTCCGATTTTGTATTTGTTTTCTGAGGACCTATTATCAATCACTTTTAAGCACCCTTAAGCAGGACATTTAACCTAGGCATGTGAAAGCACTAGATCCTTCCATACAAAAAAATAAGTTGTTGTAGGCAAGGCATCGTTTCTGTCCCTTAATCTAGCAAAGCCAGAAAAAAAGAATAGGAAAATAAAGTTTTGAATGTTTTAGCTGCCAAAAAACCCAACTAAACAAAGGCAAAATAAAGAAATTCCCGAACATGTTGCAGTTGCCAGAACTTGTGTGAG
>VZTR01015519.1:266796-272949 GCA_013400775.1 Chaetops frenatus
AGAAAATGGGGCCATCCCTCCACGGGAGGAATGTGCTTTCTTCTGCAGGTGAAGGCTCTCTCAGCAGCGTTTGTGTGTTGGGGTGTGTGTGAAAGCCAGGGAGGGACTGCACTCTGCTTCTAAACACTTGCACTTTGTTGTCTCTGCTGGATGCTACACTGTGCCTTCTGGCTAAAGGTACTTTTTGGTACTTCTGTTCCTTTAATGCACTGCTTTGAGTCACGTGAGATTACTACAAATGCATGCTTAGCCATTGCAATCCTAATTTCTAAGTAATGGGGGAAATTCTGCTGGCTTTACTGCCAAGACAGTACTGTTTCATGAGGACAGGAGTGGTTCAACATCTGATTGTCTCATCTGCGTAGGGCTTTGCTCACAAAATCTTGTATATTCAAATGCACCTGGTTCAGACTGATCCTGAATGACACAGACCTATCCTTAGCATAATCCACCCATATGGGCTTCTTAAAAAAAACCTCAAACAACAACAACAACAACAACAACAACAACAAAAAAAAAAAAAGAAAGCATTTCGTCAGGGCTTGTAAACATTACTTACATGTTAACTGTAACATGTGTGTTAGGGCATGTTTTAAAAATATACATGGAATCACTGGCAAAAGATCAATAGCAAAACTTCACTATTTATAGATATTATTTGTCCAATAATTCTTCATGATTTTTTCAATCAGTCCCTTCTAAAAGGCTACCAATGAGGGAAAACAAATCAGGTTGCACAGCAAATGACACAATTTCTCTTTTTGTTTCTAATGGTGTATCAATAATATTTCAAAATCCTGACAACCCAACCACCAGTCAACAGTTAACATGTAAAAAATGTTCAACAAAAGGGATTACTGGCACAACAGACAAGTCAAGATTTGTGCATCTGCCATCACAGTCAGCACTGGTCAGTAACAAAAAAGAGATGTCTGCATAATTTAATCTGTTTTCTGGTCACCTATGTTTCACATGAGATCAATCATGCAACTCCTTTTTCCATTTCTTTTGACTGTCATTCAGCTCTTCAAAACACTCAACTCTTCCTGACAACAGGGGCAGAAGCTATATTTTCTTTTGTGCCCTATGGTGTTGAAAAGAACACTGGTCCTCAACAAGTTAATATTAAATGCAGGTCAGCTACTACAGTGGTGAATGAAGCAACATTTTAGTCACTGTTTTCAGAACTGGTATCTGCTCAGAGTGTGGTACCTGCATCCCAGATCCCAACACTAAATAAAACGGATGGTTGGAGGCTGAACTATGAGCAAATCCTTTCCAGGGGACAGGTGCTTCAAAACCACCACCAGGCCCAATCAGCCTCCCCAGAACACGGTTTAGGGAGCTGCTCTTTTCACCTCACAGGAGGGTGAGAGTGCCTAATACAGTCTGAAGTTTTGCTGATTAAATCTACCCAGTAAATTCAGAGGGGCAGTTTGCTAGCCCCTGAGAGGGAAGGTGGGGTCACCAAGCCCCCCCTGCAGAATTACATCATGCACTCTGACATGCATGAAGCTCCTCCAGAGGGGTTTAACCCCCTCCAGCCTCTGCAACACCTCTCCCTGGGCATAAAGTCATATGAACTACTGAAGGGGCTTTGGAACATAGGGTTTGGACCTCCTCTGTTCCAAGAGGACCACGGGAATTGGATAGGAATCAAATCTGAATCAAATCTAAATCAAATCCTGTTCAAAAAGTCAGGTTCTGGAAATTTAGAGATGTCCATTTGATACATGCAGGTGTAACTTGGTTCCTAATTACTTTCTCTTTTCTAATTATCAACTTTGGCACAAATTCTGCTACTACTTGAAGCCCTAAGAAGCAGATAAAGTGAATCTTGACTTGGTAGGTTATCTACAATCTGTTCTTCAAAAATCATCTGTATGAACAGAGTGGGTGGCAGGGGAGGGACAACAGGGAGAGGAAGAGTAATTTTCATTAGGTCAATGGACAGCTTGTGGCAGAGCAGACAAAAAATCCAGCCCCAGAGGCAGCACAAGAACTGACTAAGTTTTTTCAACAATTACTGCTAGTGCAGCTAAGGTTGTATTTCCAGACAGATTTACAAAAATTTTTAAAGTTAATTAACGGGCTAGTATTTTGCTCTTCTTTGGCTTACATCATTTAATTAAAAATGGCAACAAGTCTTGTTACAAAGGACAGAATAAACCTTTTCATCATTGAGAGGCTCATAACACTGAAATTTAAGGCCATAGAGTGTTTCTCATCCCAGGGAAATTTGCTCTTTAATCCAAAAATTTCCTTGAGGCTTCTTCAGCTTCAGGGATACTGATTTCTCTGGAGCACCTGTATGGAGCTGTGCTGTTCAGGCAGTGGTCCTCTCCTGATTAAGGACTTCTGTTTTCTAGTCAAGTTGCAATGTAAATAACTTCCTGTAGCACACAGCCACTGGTGATCAAGGCACTGCCTTAGTTCTCAGTAGCTCTTCCCCTCTGAGGTGGGAACAGTTTTGTGCATCTTCCTGGTCCATCTGTCCCTGGCCTGCTGAGCTGGTGGCAGCTTGCTAGGCAATGGCCAGCACCATGTGAGGCACTGCATCCACAAACAGAACCAGTGTCCTGACAGGACACCAACCCAAAGCCGAGAGAAGAAAAGAATGGGAAACCTTATCCACAAAGAAAAGATGGATTTGAGTCTGCAGCTGTTATTGCTCTTCACCAGTTCAAGCCAATACCTTGTTTGTTAAAAAAAACCCAAACAAACATAACCAACCACAAAACAAGCATTCCTATAAAAGAGCCAGGTTTCAAACTTTGACCAAACAAAAGCTGATTTATTAAGCACCCTGGCCAGATGTCACAATTATAGATATAAAAAAAAGGAGAACTGTGATCCATTAATGAACCTCTAAGGGGATTCATGACGTGGCCAGTTTTATTTGCAGTTGACTCAAGGCTCTGAAATGATGTATCAAGGGATCATTTTTTAATCCATGCCCCCCTTTGTTTTACTGCTGTGTCAGGGATTCTAAATGGAAAATGGGTGCTTTGCAATATCCCTGCAATTCTTTGTTTGGATATTTGTTTCCAAAGGTTGCTTGTCTAATTAGTAAGACCAGTGTCATGCAGAATAAAAGAGGAATGTGACACATTAGTTCTTTTAAGAGTTAAACATCCTCTGGTCTCAGTGATTATTTCTCTATTTTTATTTTAATTATTTTACCAATAATTTCCTAATTCACATTGCTTCCATGTGACCTATAGGGAAAACCCTCCCTCACTCCCACTTGACCAAGGTCGAAAACCAATTCCAATCTGATTCTTTGCTCTATTTAAGCATATAAACCAGGAATAATTCCTAACTGCCCAATTCCAGTATCTCTCTGAATTGTGACACTCATGGTTTTGAAACCTAAAAAGATGTTCTAGGTATGAGTATCAATATGGCAGTGGTGGAAGATGAAAAACTCTGACTTGCCAAGTAAAGTCCATAGAACAAGAGAATCTGTATTGCTCCTGGGGCTCCAATTAACACAAAGCCACAATTAAAAAATAGATCTCCTGTAGCAGGTTACAATTATAATACCATGGTGACTGCTAACAGTTGTGAAATATATTTTAATGTGCTTTTGGTTCTGTTTTATTTTTCTTTTATATTAGCCATTATGCTTGCATTAGGAAGTAAATACTACCTGTAAAAAGTATTAAGGTTACATGAATGCTGCCTTAATGAACACAACTACCTATACATTTTAACTCTTGATTTCATTAATAAGATAAAAACCAAACAGTGGTTGTAAGGTAAATTGCATGAATAATTTACAGGAGTACAAATAGCGTGTTGTCAGCTGCAGAGTTCATCAAGAGCATTACCAGTTCAGTTAGGAAAGATTTTCATCTTTTTTAGAAGGAAAACTTACAAGAAAGTTGAATACAGGGCAGAGCTGTGAGTCAATAAACTTTAGTCTCAAATCATAAAAGGTTTGAGACCTAAAAATACCTCAAGAAAATAAAATCTTAATTTTTCTTCAATAAAAACTCAATTTCCACCTGGAAAAAAAAAAAAAAGAAGAAGAAGAGAACTTACTTTTACCTTGAAAAAACTTGACAAAATTTTCCTGCCAGTGCATGCAGGATAGCACAAGAGGGATGCTCTTAACTGCTGGTTCTGAGCTGTAATTAATCAGTGGCAAATGCCAAATGTGCTGGTAAGTGATGTCATACTGGGTTTGCAGGTGCTTTGCCTTAGCCAAACAAAATATGGCATCTTCCTAATGCACCACCCCTTCAGCATTCTGGGTTTTTGTTTCTTTTTATTGCAGCACTAATCTGCAGGGTTTAGGCTGTGCTGGTATTTGCCCTGTCAGGTGCTTTTCTTTCTCAGCCCCTGCCTTGCTGTGATGGCTGCACCCCTGGCTGGGCTCCCCCAGCCTCACCCCCCAAACATCTGTCTCACACAGCAGCAAAGAGTGGGTGCCTTCAGGAGAATATAAACACACCCCCAGCATCCTCCTGCTTTTAACTCCCTGATTTTCACAGGAATTGCGTTTCTGGTAGAACTGCAGCTCTTTTTTGACAGAGAGCAGATGACAGGTTTCCTTCAGAGCAGAGACTGAGAGAGCTGGCACTGCCTTCAGCACAAAGCAGAGTCATCAGCACACAGCCATCTGCTAAGGGACAGGACAATTCAAGAGAAACAGCCAAGAAAAGCAGGTGCTGACACAAGCTACTGACTGGTGATTTAGCCTCCTAAAGCTAACTTTTAGGAACTTTGACATTTCAGCAGTCAAATCTGTCAGTTTGGCAGTGATGCTGGTGCAGAAAGCACCAGTACTGCCCTGGGTTCTGTTTGCTGGTGAGATCCAACAAGGAGTATTTCTGGCATTGATAATAGGAAATGTTATTTTGGCCTAGCTATGTGGTAAACAACCAAGGCTTTGCTGCTAAAATATTCATTTTAATCAATACAATGGTCAGGAAGGCACAGGTTTTTTTCTCTAAAGGTGATTAAGGTCTGAATCTCTGTTTTCATAGAGTTTTTGTGAGTGAGTCAGCAGCTGACAGTAAAGCAGGATCAGGTGTCTGTCTGAGCTGAAGACTCTCCCAGACACTTAGGACTACAATCAGGGATCATACAAATAATAAACCTATGCCATCAAGCCCTGTTTTCTTGACTTGAATCTACACACTCATCTGGAGAAGTGATGAAGGAAGCTGTGGGAAAAAGATTTCGTGTCTGGGAGAGACTTCTCAGTCAAAGATGTGAACTGTGCAACTTGTTTCATCTGCTGGAAATGATTCTTGCTGTTCATCTGCTGTTGCTTTTGTAACTTGGGAGCTGGAAGGAGCTGTAGAAAGAGGTTCTGCTTCTGAATATATCTTCACATATATCCAAGGGACCCCCATTTCTCTGCTTGTCTCCATTTATTTGGAAAGGAGAAGGAAGCAAAAAGCTGAGGGTGTGCCAGCATCTGAGTCTTAGGAACTTCACATGTACAGGGTTTTCAGGTGCCTATTTTCAGCCTAAGAAAACAAGTTCCTCTTTCCATCTTCTACATCTAAACCACCTCCATCCTCTCCATTCACCTTGTCTTTTAATCTACTTTACGCTGCCTAGGATAATTAAATTTTTGTCACCCAGGATATCAGCAAGGGATTCATAGTTACCAAACCCTGACACACAACCTGAGAGAGGCACGAACCAGCCTGCACATTGCAGAGGTGATATCACAGTCCTGCCTCCCAAAGCAGCCTGGAACTCTCTTCTCTTCAAAACATCCCCAGCTCATTGTGCTTGGTTTGAAAATGCTAGTCACTCAGGGTGGAGTTTATGCCTGACACAGACCAGATAAACTCCAGTCAGCGCCTCACAATACTTTTTTTTTTTTCTTTTTTTTTCTTTTTTTTTTAATTTAATCTTTAAAAGGACAGGCTGCTGGTTAACTGAGAGTCCCCCTGTTTGATTGACAGTATCTGTCAGAGGCAATGAACTCCACTTGAACATTGCCTTTATGTTCCTGTGTAAAGTTGTTCAACTGTGACCCTTCCATCTGTTCCAGCTAATCTGAAAGTCATTTAGGCCCGCTTCTCCATTCATCCTAAACACAGCACATTCTCCTGTTAACACACATATGCAAAGTTGTCAGGCTGTCAGCTACGTAAGGGCTTTCTTCCCTTTTTTTTTTTTTTTTTT
>VZTR01015519.1:272981-288110 GCA_013400775.1 Chaetops frenatus
CTCCCACAACATCTGTGTATAAGTTTCCTTGTAATGATTATAATTTAAAAAAAAATCAGAAACTAGCTCAAATCTGACTAATTACTTTAATGAACATAATAGTACATCTCAGAGCATCACTTCAGAAAATATTCAGAGGGGTTCTTTAAGGAGAGGTCATCAGGTAGTTGACTCCAGTGCTCCAATGTGCATGTGCAAACCTCCATATTTTAAAGACTGAAACAAATTATTGCCTTGAAAGTCTAAGATCTTTACTAAAAAATGTGGTTTAAGATTTTCAGACTGCTACTCATAAACAGCTGTTCAAACCTACTTCAAATATCTAAGATTGTGATAGCCTATTTGATATGCAATTTTAAAATGCATAGGAAGTTATGAAAAAATGTCTGGAAACTTAACAATGTGGTACCCTCAGTTAATTTACTCTTTAAAATTCATCCTGCACCAGTAGGAAAGTATTCCACTAACAATGTCAGCACAGTGAGTATTTATCTTGAGAACAACTAATAAATCAACTGTTCCTTGCACACAAAGTCAATAAAGTTGACTTTAAATTCAGGAGAATAAGTATTCATTATGGTCCTGCTCAGATATTGCTGCAAAACTGTGAAACAAAACTAAGAAAAACCTGAGAAGCAATTTCTGATGTGTCCAAGGAAATACAAAGGGGAGGTTCTCACCCAATCAATCTGTTATTGCCATAGAAGAAAATATTTATATAAATTTCATCATTCATTATTCATTTCTGGTACATGCACACACCAAAGTCTTTACAAAAGACCAGTTATTTTACATTTTTAAAAAAATAGCATAATGGCATCTATAATAAACTACTTCCAGAATAAAGATAAAGCTGCTAGAACTTGTGGAATAAAAACAAAATAACAATCAGAGGGGGGGAAAACCAGTATGGGAATTGTTATGGAGTTTGTTTTGCTTCTCAAAGGGACCATGACTGCATGTTGTACACACCCACACCATGTCTCCAATATTTATTATATGGAATGGGTACTTCTGGTAGAATCTTGACTTCTTGGTAAATGTTAACACAAAATGAGTGACACTTGCAGCAAACCTTTGTTCTGGTGGCTGATTTCTCTGACAGAAGTTATAGAGAAGAATAGAATCAGGAAAAAGAAGAAAAAAAACCCAACAGAAAAAAAAGCCCCAAATCTCCCCAGCCTACTGTTCAGCTCTGTCATAGAGAAGTAAAGAAACTAGACCTCCTATTCATCTATTACCCACTCTGGTTGTCATGCAAGCTTTTTGGCCATTCTCATTGTACTTGAATGGTGGTAAAGTAATAAAGGCAATGGGATGAACTTCTCTTTTTTTTTCCTTTCTTTTTTTTTTTTTCCCCCACTCACAAGAAAAAAGTGTTCCAGAGTCCTGTTATGATCTGATGGAGGCTTGACAGTGACAGTAAAAGTCTGCCAGCCTCACATTAAAGACTCAATAGTACAAGATTAAGGACAAGGTTGTAATTTGTGCTCTAATTTTTATTTATTTATTTTTTAAAGAAATGTGTATTGAGTTTACATGAATTGTCAGCAATAAACTGAAATAATCCTTAGGTGTCCAAATGCTTTCCTACTATATTTATAGGAATACTGCTTGTAAAACCTGATGTAACAAAGTACATCAAAGTTGCAGGGTTAATTGCAAAATGCTCAAAAATGACTGAAAAAGACTTGTCTGTCTTTTCATGCAGAGTCTCTGCTTAAAATATAGTGTCTCTCTACCTGTCTTCATCAACAAAGACTTTAGGATGAGATTCATCATCATACTTTATAATAATACCTTCATCTGAAAACAGAACTGATAAAATTATAAGAAAATCTGTTTGTAAACATTACTATGTCATCTACTCAGTGAAGTCAATTATGAAAATCAGAGGCTGCCTTCAAAAATAGTCCTTTTTAAAGAAAAAAAAGAAAGTCTTATTATCAGCCTTTTGATCTTTGCCCTTAAAAAACACCTTCAATAAATCTTTTCAAGATGTATTTCACAATCAAAAGAGCCAATCTTTTGAGGAGATAATCTGAATTGGCCTGGTCTGCAGAAGGACATGTCTCCTTTTAGGGTGTAATCCTCTGTTCTGTTTGAAATGTCTGTGCTGATGAGTCACACACCTCAGATGTGCTTATTTCTCTTCAACAGCTAGAAAGACCCTTGAGACGGGACCCTTGGACACCTGTCCTGCTGGGTTTTTGACTGATGAATGCAGCCTTTATTTGCCAGAAATACCAAAAATGGAGAAGCTTTGCCTTTGTTTGTCGTTAATGGCATTAATGAAGAAGCTTTGACAGTGCTCCCCAACACTTCTGGCCCTAAAAACTTGGTGTAGAAACGCTCCTGTTTGCTGTGGTGCTGCTTCTTGCATCACTGATGGTCAAATTAATGTCTTAGGGGGTCTGAAAATACAAGTTTTCTAATAAATGCAGGAAAGTCTCATTAATAATGCAGTTAAAATAGCTTCCTAGTATCTACCTCTCTTCCTTGACATAAAAATCATGCTGGACTTCAGGGATGGGTTCTGAGTGCTGCCTGACATGTATTGAGCTTTTACTTTACCACCTGGGGATCACTGTTGCTTTCCTTTTATTTAGGATAAAGGAAAAGTAAAATGAATTTGCCATAACATAGGGCATTAATTTCAAGAGGGAAGATGTCACAAAAAAGGAATTAAATTTCCTTAGAGGTGGAAGAAAAGGTAGATTTTCACAAGTAAGGGAGCTATGCATAATTAAAAGACCTCTAGAGAGAATCAGGTCTTTGTGTTTTTTCCCAAAATCTCAGAAGAACAGCAAAAAAAAACCAACCAACTACTATAGAACAGTGAGAGAGAAGTTATGACAAAAGTGATTTTGGAAGTCCAAGAGGGTTGCAGAGAATAAACAGTATCTAAGGTTCACTGAAATCTATGGTTCATGTAAAGTTTTAATTTTTCCAGTACTCATGCCTGTTGTTTTTCCAAACATCAACCCCTTGTAGGAATATGTAAGAAATTAGCTGGAATGTTGAGTCTGAAAGAAAAATTCATGGATTTACAGTACCAGGGAAGACACCCTGAAAGGGAGTTCAAAAGAAAAAAGAGAAAAGATAGAGGTTCAAGCTGATAATAAATCTCATTTGTAGAGATATGCTTTATTTGACAGTTGCACTCCTGGCTTTTCTAGGATTGGGTTATTTCTCTCTATCAGAAGAACATGCTCTGCCTCCCAAGGTGCAAATCACCCTTTGGCTTCTTACACTGTCCAGTTTGTATCAAATCTTTGTCCAGTCCTTATTGTGGGAAAAAAAGATGAATTTTAATTAACCCTTATACTCTATAATACTACCTTTAGCTGAAAAAAGAACAAAAAAAAATATAAGAAAATCTGTTTGTAAACATTACTGTGTCATCTGCTCTGTACAGTCAGTTATGAAAATTAGAGACTGCCTTCAAAAATACACTTTTTTAGGAAAAAAAAAGGCTTATTATTTGCTTTTTGATCTTTGTCCTTAAAAAACACCTTCAATAAATCTTTCAAGATTTATTCCACAATCAAAAGAACCAAAAGCATACATTTAAATGAAAAAAGAAAGAAGGCAGCAACTTCTTTGTAACTATATGAGTCCAAGAGTTGGGGACTAGGAAAAGAATAATAAAAAAATACAGATTTCTGAGCTGAAACTGGGGAGCTTGAAAGGTCAATTAGTGCATTCCCTTGCCTCAATACAGCAGCTAATGGGAGGAGATAAAATCATCCAGCTCTTTGCATGATCCTGCCATACCCACAACAGGAAAGATTTTTCTATTGACCAATGTCTATCTTTAAAAACTAATTCCACATGACTGAAATTTTAGAAACAGGAACCTAAGAAGCTCAACCACTGAAAAAAAGAAACCAGAACCAGAATTCTTCAGCTTTCATTGCTAATTATTGCAATTTTTGCAAGCTGCAGTGACATTGCAGAAATGTTACCCGTGGTCCACAGAAAATTATAGAAATCCATGATGTTTTCCCATGCCCAGATTTAGGTGTTTAACCTTGGCACTCTGAATTGCCACTGGCACTCTTTGGGAACTGATCATCTCAGGAACCTCTTGCATCTCATCTGCATGCAACAAACAAACCCCTAGGAAGGAGCAGTTCTCTATCTGTGTTTGCCTGCACTCGTGCTTCGTTTTTAATGGTTTTTAAAAGAAATTGGTTTGATCCAAAAGAGAACTGAGAATAAAGAAAGGTACTTCTCTCACCCAGGTTTGCCTGCATATTTACAAAAATCAGCATTTTCAGCCACAATTCTATTTCTGCTGTGTATAAACTGAGCTCCAGGACACTCCCTGAATGGTTTAACAGCAAGGCAAAACAATTTTGCTTGTTGTTCATATTCAGGTTAAAATTAGAAAACAAAACTGGCATTAAGAAAACAAAATTGGTTCCAGTTTGAATAGGATCACTCCACACTAACAACTGCACTGCAGATCTGACAGAAAGACATTTTAAGGCACAAAGAGGGCTCTTCAGTAAAGACATGGATGTACCATAGAGACAAGGGAAACAATTATCCTATTAAAAAAGTTTCATCTAAAATCCCAAATTAAGTTTGGTTAAATCCTGTGTTTGTCACTTGAGGATGACTGAGCTGCAAAAGAAATGTGGATGGAAGGGAATAATCTGGAGTGCAAGCAGACCCAACTTGAAGGATGTCAAAACAAACACAGTATTACAAGCCAAGGAAGTGGAAGCAGTGTCAGAAATGGGATGCAGGAATATCAGTCACAGTAACTCACATGCACAGTGATCAGTCAATACCATCATCAGTGTCCTTCCTCTTTAAACATCTCACATGGGCTTGGCATGTCACAAGTTATTTGCAACAACTTTAAGGTACTTGACAACTTGGAAGAACAGATGCTAGATGAAGTGCAGGCATGAGTTAATTGTGTTGCTAGCTGCAACACTTCAAATATCACACAGCAATCACTTTGTTTCACATCTTTAAAATCCACAGTGTGTCTTCTGTTTGACTTTCAAAATTAAAGCTTTCTAGTATATTTAAGCAATTTTTCATCTTTTCTCTTGAGTTCCAGTGAGACTGATTTTTTTTTTTTAATGAAGGCTGATATCCTTACACAATGATATGACTTCAGGAGCTCTGACAAAAAGCACTATTTTGAACAAATCATCCAATCCATGATAATAGCTGGTTACACTGGGTAATGACTAGTAACACGATCTGTCTCACTGAATAACTTTGAACACAAGTATTTTTAAGCTCTAAAGGATGGTTTTAAAACCTAAATACAAGTTACAGGGACAGAAGTCAGTTTAATATATAAAATTTAATAAAGGCAATAGGAAAAATAGTGAAGCTGTGAGGTAAATAGCCATAGTGCTTTACTCACTCTTGAGTTTTACTTGAGTTTTACTTTTACACTTTGCCACTGCTCCTGTGAGGACCATTCCTCCCTTGGCTGTTTGCACACCAACCCCCCTTGCTCCCTCCCAGCACAGTGCAGAATCCCTCTGCACCCTGGTAATTCAGCACCATGTTAATTCAGGTGCCACTTGTCCATATCAAGCCCCAGCAAACAGACTCATTTCTGGAGCTGGAACAAACAGGCTGAAGGGCAGAACTGGCAGAGGAGCAAAGGTGCTCAGGGTGGAGTTTGTAGGTGAGGAGGGAAATTCGGCAGAAAAGCCAATTTCCAGTGAAGTAATATCTTTACAAAAAATGTGTCCACACATCTCTTCCACAGAGGCATCCCCACTGGAGCCTCATGGGAACCCACCAAAGGGGTTAGATGGCTCTCAGGTCTCTTCTGAAGAGAAGCCTCTTCACTTGCCAACCCTCAGTTTTCCAGGGATTCACCTGGAGACCCCTCTGTTCTTTCACACGTGTTAAATAATGATTTCTCCTACTAATCTTTTGACATTGTTACATGGGTTTATTGCTACCTTTTACCAATGCGGTAGCCAGAGTGTCCAAGAGCCTGTGCCAAAGTCACAGCATGAGCCAGAGGCACTGGGAGGGAGGGAGCATCCTGCTGCTGCAGCAGTGCCAACACTTGGCACAAGCCATAGGAAGAGTCAATTGGGCTCATCAGGCTGGACAATGAACACAAACCCAGCCTCATCCCACCAAACTGAAATGCCCAGCCTCCTAAACATATGGAGAAAATTATTTTGGAACAGTAGTAGCATTAAAAAAAAAATAAACTCATACTCAGGGGACACGCAGTTCCAACTTGACTTTGCACAGCCCTTCCACCAACACCCAGGAAAACAAAACATTAGAAAATTTGGTTTCATATTACCAAAAACTGTTAGGTCTTTTAATGTATTTTCTTGAGCTAACCAGAGGTGCAGTGAGTTTTCCAAATCCTCCACCCAGAGACAGAGCAGGTTTGTAATCTCCATGAAGTCCCCCTGCCCTCCAGATATGCCATGGCCACCTGAAGGTTCTGCTTTGCCTGCTGTGTCTGCAATTGTCTGAAATCTTTCCCTTTTCTGCTGTCTTAAGTTACATGTTGTGGTAGAATATCTGAGCAAGAGACTAAATCCTTCTGATAGGACGTTTTGTAAGTTTAATTATCATAATGGAGTTGATTTGGGGAGCATGTTTGCCCAAGAAACTCAACAAGATTGATTTTGCCCAAGATTACAGCCAGTTTGGAGCTGCCCAGTGTCTGATGCTATTCAAAAGCTCCAGTTTTGGTTATTTTTATACTACTTATCCAATTACTGCAGTGAGATGAGGTCTAGCAGTCTTCACATAAATGGCTGCTCAACATTAAAAAAGCCTAAATTCAAGGGAAAATGCAACAGAGGACTATTGGGGGGGAAAAAACTCAACAAGTTCTGTTTGTACCACTCACTTTAAATTCATTCATGCAACATCCAGAAGTAACAGGTACCTGTAATACACCAGCCCACAATTTGGCTGGGTTTTGAGCTAAACTTTCTCCTTTAAGANTTCTGCAGAGGGAGGGAGCCAGGCAGGTTGTGTTTCAGTGGTGCTGGGTGGCAGCAGCACAGGCAGGCACCAGGGTGGGAAACGTTGAACTTCATCCTCAGCGAGTATCAAAAGGCGACTTCATTAAAGCCAAAGATTTTTTGCAGTGAGGTAACAGCTTATAGTGTATTGCAAAGAGATATGAGAAAGGGCAGATTTTTCTTATCTTTTGTTATTGGAATTGACCCTCAGGGTCCTTAGGCCTTGGTGAGAGCTTAAGCAAGCTTAGATCAAGGAAGGATTTTGAAATTGAATTTATTCAGATTAGCAAAACCTTCCATGAGAGGATTTACTCTCAACAAGCTGTTGCCAACTCGGAGCTTAGAAAGCCCAGCACATTTTACTGATTTACAATCAACTTCTTTTTTTTTTTAAACCCAAGGCTGGCCTCATTAAAATGTTTGCCATCAACATTCACACAGTATCAAAGATTCCCTGCCAAATGTTTATTTATAGGTACTTCCCTTGCTTGTTGGGATGATTTTCATTCAGATGACGTTTCAGGGTTTTAGGAAAAAGATATTGCAAATAATGACACCAGGGAAAGTGTGAGAGCAGGAATGCAGTAATGAAAAATGCTCTCTTAAAATGAAAGCCACTTCTCAGTCACTACTTCTATTCACAATAAAAACATACCTAGACTGCATATAAAAAATTTCACTCTGGCATTTCACATATTGAATTAGATGGTTTTTAGCTCTAAAAAAGTGAATTATGCTCTCCCATTTCTGTCCTGCAGCCCTGTGACGCACGCAGAGCTCTCAGTCCCAGTTGATTTATTTCAGCAGGGAGCAGTCTTGTGAACTCCAAGAGAAATCCAAGCCGTGTTCAAATCACTCAGCATTTCACCATCCACTTGGCAGGCTCAGGATTTTAACTCACAGCTCCCCAGCCAGATGTGCACGGTGGGAATTCTCTCCCTGAAGGTGCAGCAGGGAGCGAGCTGCTCACAGACCACTCTTGGATGGCTTTGCCAGCTCAGGTGCCCCCCGTCCTGCAGAAATGCCTGCTTTTGGCAAAGGGAGAGGTTTGTGCCCGTGCCTGGTGAGTCTGTGGTGTGTCAGGGACCTGCACCAGGGCTGAGAGTCCCACAGGTACCCGGTACAAACCCCTGCCTTGGGAAGGGGAAGGGCAAGCCCGACTCTCCAGATGCTGGCGGGTGAGACCTCTCCGGTTGGGTTTATTGCTACAAGTCATCAGGAGTCTGAGAACTCCCTCACAGAGGCTGCTAGAACTCAGCCATGACAGAAGAAAGGATCTCAAGACGACCAGTTACAAGGTCTTTTAAAGGTTACATAGCCAATAGATAATTATCATGTACATATAGTTTCATTTTCACACCAATAGTTAATCACTTTTCACTGCGTTTCCATCGCCCTGTGGTATTTTTCATCCAGTTAAGAGCTGTACTATAGTTCTCTATTCCACTCTATCCAACCACACCCTAAACTTTTTGCTTTATAACTATTTCTATATCTAAACTTCACACTGCAAACCCTTCCAATGTCTAATGTAACACACTTTTTCTTAGGCTGCAGACTAAGACCTTTGTCTTAAGTAACTCACTAAATTAGAAAGTTTTTCCCACGGCCTTAAATCAAATCCAGTGCACATTTCAAAATCAGAGCAAGCTGGCCCAAGGCCTTGAAGGTTTTTTGGGCCTGGGATTCTGACACCCACGGCTGCCACCAGGAGTGGATGTGTGGGGGAAACCTCCCCATCTCTGGGGAGGGTCTGAGGATACAAATGCAGGACCCCACCTGTTGGGTTTAGCACTATTTTAATGCCTCAGACAATAACTGAACTGCAACAGTCTAACTCAGCCAATTTCTGTCCAACACAGCCTAAATAGTACTTTTTTTTTTTTTTCCCAATTGAAGGGTAAAAGCCAGAGCAATACTAAACTGTTTGTTGCAGCTCCTCAGTCTTGTGGCTTCTTTCTTGGTTGAACCCTAGAAATGTATTCTGTATTTAAATTCTAGTTGTGAAAATCTATCAGGGAAAAAATTAAAATGTATTAATAGTCAAAATGTGTATTAATACAAGGTGAAATGGTGCAAGGAGCCAGACACTGCAGCACTTGCTAAGAATTCTTACACCGAGTCGATGCAGGAACTATTTTACACAGCTTTAATTTCCTCAGCACACTCAAATTTCTTTGCATGTATCAGGGTTTATTTTATTTCTCCTGTTAAACCTGTTTTCATCAACTTAGAGCTTTATGGTTTTTTAGGATAAAAAGGAATAATAAATTCTAAGTATGGACCTTTCTTAGTGTGGAAGATTTTTGCATAGCATTTACCCCAAATAATATCTGTTTTGATAAACAAGCAAGCATAATTTTATAAAGCCCCCTCAGAAAAATCTTCCAATATCAATCCATAAAATGTTTTCACACCTTGAAAGTGTTTTGGGAGCTTTTTTAACCTGAAAAAATGTGAGAAAAATATATTTAACAGGGAACATTTCTATATAAACAAAGCTCAAAACTTGCAGAATATTTTGTAACTGCTTGATTTTATTTAATAATCCACTGTTTTCATGTATTTCTGATTCTAACTGAATTTTGTTCCTTGGAAATGAAAGAATTTACTATTAAGTTTTATCAAATACAAACCAGAAATCATTTTTTTAAAATGGAAATGGTTAAGAGAAGCTACTACAAAGGATGTAGAAATCAAATCTTACAAACAGCTCCCTTAAAGATGGACTGGTAAAGGCACTTGTAAACTGGAACAATTAATGAGATCTCAGCCTTTTCATCTCTGCAACGGTCCTGTTGCCAAAGAACTTTCCTCTTGTGATTGAAAATCAAGTATATGTCCAGTAAAAAAACGCAGATAAATTTTCTTTGCATCACTGAATAAACTCTAATTTTTAAAATAAACGAAATAGAATTTTTCCTGCAGATGGATGGGATTTTCTTTTTAAGAGTGTGTGGATATTTTGCTCTAACACCAATTTCTGAAAAACCATCTTCCCTGTTGCACGGTGTGTGCTGAGAATCTGCTTAAGGTACATGGGATTCCCCTTTGCCCCCTGCCAAAGTGTGCACATGCATATGTTATGGGAGCCAGGTTTGGTAACTCTTGCAGATTCTAATTTTGTATACTTGCCTAACCCTAAGCCCATTGTGTGTGGTATTAGGCCCGTTTCTTGTCAGGAAGATTACTGGTGTATGTATACTATCTTAAATGGTCTTTTTGTGACCTTGCTCTGTGCCCTGAAACAAACCAAGCAGGTTTTTTTGATGGAGGTTTTTTGGGTTTGTTTTTTGGGTTTGTTTTTTTTTTTTCCCCCTCCTGATGGACGTAGTAGAGGGAGGGAAAAAAAAAAAAATTCATCATTACACATGCGGTGCACCAAGGCTCACAGACTTCCTTGTGACCGTATTTAAAGGAGTGGGCACAAAGAAATAGTCATTGCAGCTACAATAGGGGAGATCTAGTATGCATTTCCAAGGAATCACATTTTGGGGAGAATTACAGAATAATTACACATATGCTTAGATCATGAGCATTCAATGAAGCGGACAATATTTTGAGGATTTAAGATGTTGGTGTTGTGGTCGTCTCTAAGAAACCAGGATAATTCAGACATTCAAATGCAAAAATGCACCATTTGGAGAGTGTAATGCGGTCTGTTCTGGTCAGTGTTACAAATTCGGAAAGGATTCCCCGGCTGCAGACATTAGCCACTTAATACTTAAATCTGTTTCCAAATGTAAAGCATGCAACAAAAGTCTTTTGCATTAATGAAATGGATCCTAAGGCCAGTGTGGTGACACATTTCATTAACGTGTCACGTTACAGATGTAAAATATAATTACAACAGATATGCCTGTCCTACAGCTTGATAAAACCCGTGGATGAAATATTGTTAAACTAATTATGCAATAAACCTCCATCTCGGCCCTGACATTTTCTGGCTGTAGACTGAGCTCATTTCATGCCAACATCCTGAATTTCTCAGCCTTGCAGCTACACTTAGGGGTGGCTCAGCCACATTGATTTGGTTTCTGCTGGTACAACAAAAATATCAGGCCATGATAATCATCAACTGCTAATTAATTGTTAGAAAGAGCCAGCAGAGGAGAGAAAACATATTTTGGGTTTCCCTACCAACATCACAACATAAGCCAGTGCCACTTGGGCTGGCTGTGCTTTTAAATCCAGAGAGATGCTACTACATAGAAGTTTAAAAAACTTCACCTTGTTTTCTCTCATATTTCATAAAAGCAGAGCCATCAAGGCACTGAGTACAGCAGAGAACCAGCATCTAACTCTATTTCTTTTTTATCTTCTTTTTCCTTTAAGTATATTTCAGTACTCTGTAAAAAACCACAGGGCAGGTTTGGCTTCTTGCATCTGGTCTCATTAGAACTGAGAGCAGTAGAATAGCATCATCAGTATGCAAACGAGTTTTACAGCATAACCTAAGTGACCCAGGGAGTTCTACAGTCATCAAAGGAAGAAGAAATGCAGTATTAATATTATTGTCATTGTTATTATTACATCTAAAATATGCTACAAATGGCTATGTAAAATATGCTTTACAAATCAGTGAAAGAAAGGCTGTAGTCTGAAATCATCTCCTCGGGTGAGCACGCTGCAGGATTTATGGGGCTGTTGGTGTGACCAGAGCCTGCTTTGAAAATGATGAAGTCTCTGAGACTGTATGGCACTGTGGATTCTGCAAACACTCCCTTCTGGGAAGTCTTGCTCTAGTGCTGGTTTATGGCAGGAGCAGCCTTCAGACTGGGGCTCAGGAGGGCTGGAAATCCAAGGGGTGATTTTTCACAGGGATCCCCCAGTTCTGGTGTCACAGAGGCAGCACCAAGTCGGGCTCAGTGTTTGAAGGCTGAGCCACCACAAAATGCAGCCTAAGCAGAATAGTTCCACCCCTTCAGAGCCTCTGGCCAGGCAATGCAAGGAATCTGAGGCAATTCCTCCAGATCTTCTCCCAAACCACACCACCAACATAAAATAATAAGGTCTTTTCCAAGAAATTAGGACAGATTTCCCTTCATTTCTACTGTGGTTCAATTGGCCTCTCTGATCCCCTTTGATTGTGGGCTTTAGCACTTCTCTTGGTGCATTAGCACTGAGGTTTACAATTTTTGCTTCAAATTAATCTAATTAAATTCAACGTATTAAATGTACTAAACAAAAATTATCCACAGAACTGCCTTGCAAGTCACAGGATTTTAGAACCTGAAGAAGCTGCTAAAAATCTCCTATTTGGATCATTGTAGGCTTGAGGGGTTTGAATACTTTTCAGTGGACTTTTTATATCTTTGTGTTTCTTGGGAGAAGAAAAGAAATTAACAGACCTCACAAAACTCTAAACAAACAAACAAACAAACAAACAAAAACAGGGACAAAACACACAAATACAACAACAAAAAAGAGAACCCAAAACCCACACAACTTTATGTTTCTCAGACACTGCTGATGTAATTCTGCCTGTCAGGAGATAAACTCACTTGGCAGCAGTGAACCACCTCCTTTGATATATTGAAGTTTTTATGAAGAACAGGCTCTATTTGTACATGGGGTACACAAAAAGAAAGGAAAAGATGGCAAAGAGTATGGAATCTGTGCAAGAGTATGGAATTGTCAACTTGTGAAGTTTATTTTAAATCCTGTTCTTGTTTTAAACTGCTGAAATAAGTAAGTGATAATTATAACCAGGAATTTAAAAAAAAAAAAAATTAGAATCAGCACCCAGTGGATCATCAGGTTCATATGAGCTGTGAAATTCAAGTGAAGGTCACAAAATACAAGTGTGTGAATAATGTACATAAAGGTAAGCAATTCACTTGATGTTTTAGCTGCAAAAATTGCAAATGCCCTTGAGAAAATAAACAATTATGTTTCTATAATACAACATACAGAAAAACATGGTCTGGTATGCATCCAGTCCTTGCTACATAAAAAGGAAATAAATAGAAAGGAATATACCAAATGAAATAAGAAAAAAGTGAACTTCATAATTAAAGGAAATTGCTAAACACACAGTTACATCTGTAGCATTCTATTACATAAGGATATAAACCAGGCAGAATTCACTTGACATAAATATTTGGATTGAAAAAGCTTCTGCTTTGAACATGGGAAGTGGAACATTTTCAGTAGTTAAGAGCAACTTGCCACTGCTGTGATTCCCTACTGATCATATTGTGCCAAAGATTTGACTGATAATCCATCCCACTGGATGGACTCATTTTCCCCTGAAAATATTAATTTTTCTCTCTAAAATGTAAAACTCAAGGGCTTTTCTCAGTGTATATGTTTTTAATTTGGTTATGTTTTGCTGGCAGCATCCCTTCACATGCACATTGATTTAGAACATCACTGTGTTGCATAAATCTCTTTATGTTTCTGCTCTACAAGCAGCTCATAGTGCTTATTAACCATAAGTCATGAAAGATCCATGAGTTAATTACTTTAAAAATCATATTTTTATATCCTTATAATCATGTCCCACTTCCATCCACCACAGTCTAACTGCATACTTTTTATGTACTTTACCACATTACACTGACTTTCAAGCAGCACCACACATATTTTCAGAGCTGGGAAAGATCAATAAAAATCTCAGTTACTGGGATCCTAGATATTTTGGGGATACATAAGGCAGGTTCTTTAACCTATGTCTTATCAATTCAAGCTCCCTTGTTTTAGCAGTGACTGAACAAACTTTTTACCTCCTTTTGTCTTTGTGGAGTCACACCTCAGCCATTGTCTCTCCAGCCCAAAATCCAGCCTGGGGTGAATCCCTACCTTGCTGCTTCCACTGTAGTGGAAGGATGAGGAAGTGAAAGGTGATGGGGAGCAAGGGAAAAGTGCAGGGTCATCCTCCACTCCCAGCATACACTGCCTGCAGCTCTTTATGCCAGCACATTCCATTCCCAAGGGCCAAAACCATCCCATTCCCAAGCAGCCAATATTCCTTTAATCCCACCAAATGTAGGTAACGAACAGTCATGGCTTTGTAACAAGCATTTACAAAGTGCTCCTAAAATGTTCCCACCTGTTGAGCCTGGACCTCTTCCTTTGCCCCCACTGAGTCCAACAAGAAGCAGTTCCAAGCAAATGGACAAGCCAGAGGTGAATCTGCTCATACCAGCCTGAATGGAAACAGCAGAGAACTGTTTGACTGATTTACTGTTTAAACTGTCATTTACTCTGTAGGGATAGAATTAAATCCTTCCTGTGGTAACTGCAGACTTTGAAGCAAAAGATCCACAAGCAGTGAAGATCTGTACAATCATCTGTAAAATCTCATTCTTCCTACTCTCCCTAACATCACTTTGGTGGCATTATCCTTAGTATAGCACAGGAGTAGCTGCCTGAGCAGTTTATGTTTTCCATTAGCATTTTTTTTGCACTGTGCTGGAAGATAATGGAAAGGGAAAAAACAGGACATCAATCAAGGCTCAGCTGTCAGACAAGAGGAATGAATATGGGAGTTTGATTTAATTTCATTTTCCCAGAGAGTAAAACTGCTACACAGTATTGCAGCTCAAGTTTTCCCACAGGAGATATTTGTTAAGTCCTGCAAATGCTTTCTCTTACTCCAGCTTTATGTTTTAGTAGCTGCTGACCTGAGTGAAGTTGCTCCTGATGCATCCAAGCACAGCAGCATAGGGAGCCAAGCCCAATCCTTCCAGTCTCCACTGGAAGTGCTCCATGGGAAGAAACACACAGCTGTCTACCAGCAAACAGAGCCTCTGTCTCACATTTTCTGGGTCTGTGTTGTTGCCTCAGAAAAGCCAGATCCATTTCTTCCTCTTACTCGGATCATCCTCTTGATTAACAGCTAAAAGAATTTCCCTGTTCAGTCATGAACTGATTAATTAAATAAAACTTCTGCTAGAAATGCCCAACATCCTCATAGCAAACAATAAATTTAACACATTCTAAAAAGGATTTATTAATTCATCTTGGCCATTCTTTGACACAAAAATATCTGGAGGCTTTGGGAGAGCATATTTGTATTATCACATCCCCACTGGCAAACAAAACTCCATAGGCTCTACTGTGGCTTCCACATTCTCCATAAAAATAGGCAGGAAAGCTCTCCCAGCTGGCTCAGTTAACTCCATGTGTCAGCCCATCA
>VZTR01015519.1:289174-299287 GCA_013400775.1 Chaetops frenatus
GAAATATTTGGAGTTACATCTCTGCCTAGGACTAATCAACACAGCTCCACCTTCATTCAAATTGCCTGCAGGTCGAATCATGGAATGGTTTGGGTTGGAAGAAACATTTAAAGATCCTCTGGTCCAACCTCCAATGAGCAGGATCTAGCCTTGCAAAGTTTGTGTGCCTTCCAAATACCCAAAGCCTTAAGCATTGCATTCACATTTAATCCCAATATTCTGAAACCTAACAAACCACCACTCAGATGCAAACTGGCAAACAGTTAAAGTAGAAAAAAACCTGTGTGACTTCTAGTCTGTTTTAAACACCTAACTGGTAACCAACCCAAAACATACAATACAAATTTCTCCACAACACCATCTTGCTGTGGAACAAAGGGCACTGCAGGGCTCTGCAATTTGGCTGGCTTTTCACGCTCTCCCTATTCTTCTAGGGAAATCTCAAGCCATGAAATTTCTTTTTTGTTAAGGCAAAGACATGGTAATGTCAAGCATTCATGACCATAAGCATGGAAAATTGATGAAATTACAGTGTGTTCAGGAAAATAATGCAGTGATGACAGAGAGAATCTCTGCTTGTATCTGCGTCCTGGTGGCAGCTTTTTGAACAGGTGAACATTTTTTTTCCTCCCTCTGTGCAAAACATCTCTTTGTATGAATGCATCAAATAGATGCCCAGGGAGAAAGGTCAAAGGGAAATAGTCAGACAAATAATTAAGATATGAAGAGACAGTGTGTTAGGTTCATTAAAGCTTTCCACTGTCTTACCCAGTTGAGGTGCACCTTTCAACCTGACACAAGAGAGCGTCTGCAAGGCTTTATAAAAATGGAAAACAATGGAGCTGGGCTTCTTGCTGCCACAAAACTAGGACAGGCAGAGTGTGGATAACAGGGTAGCCCTCTTCCAGAGCCCCCCACAACCTAGCAAGGGCCATCTGGAAGCTTCACCATCCACATTCCCCATCTTCTGGGTACTCCTGGCTTGGTCCTGCAGCTGCTGTGAGATCTGCACACACCTTGCACCCCCACAGTGAATAAATACATGGATGAATACACAAGGCCAAACAGCCATAAATGACAGCACCTTGGGCAGTTCTTGAAAGAATCAAGAATTGGTTGAAACATTACATTGAAAATTCTATTAGTAATATTAAAGGTTAAAATTAAAACCAGAAGACTAGGAAAAATACCAAGTTAAATGAAAACAAGAAGGCAAACTGGAGAGAATGGATACAGGTGAACCCTCTAATACAGGAGCCTGCCAGGATCCCCTCAGACTGGGGAGGGCACTTGGCCAAGTGCCCAGTCCAGCTCTCCCATCAGTGGGAGTTTCCCCCTCAAAAAATTGTTCCCCTGATTTGTGTGTCAGTGTGCTCTGCCTGGGGGCAAAGATTTCTCTGCTAAAGAGCAAAGCACACAAGCCCTGCCCCCTTCTGAGCAGCACCTGGCTTTCATTACAGACCAGCAATCTGGAGAACTTGGTCATAAATAGGAGTACTACCCCCACAAGGATGGGATTGCTTTGCTGGATCCTCATCTGAGAGTACCCCCAGGAAAATCTGTTCTCTCCTGTTTTCTTTCCTAAATTATTCTTTTTCATTAAGGGCACACCCTGATTTTAATATAATGGTTGCAAAGAATAACAGGGACCATGCTGAAAGCATAAAATCAATCTAATATTAACACGTTTTCTCCTAATTCAAATTTATCAGGGCAGAAAATACTTCCAGCTATTTCTTTAAAATCCTAGTGATAATTTGTAGTTTCTTACAACTTTTCGGTCTTACATGAATTTCCAGATTTCAGATTTTCTACAAAGACATCTTTTCCCCAGGCAGGCAGAACAGACTCATCTTTATGTGTCTTGTCTGTGCAGTAGGAGCACAAGTGTTTAGGAAGGAGTCACACAGTCACAGACTCTCTCCCATGGCCTGGATAGCTCAGCTGCAGCTCCTGAAAACACAATCCAAGGCAAACCTGCCACCATTTGCAAGATTTTATGTCACTGAAGTTCAAGCCCATATTCATTATGTGGAAAATAAATGCACCACCAAAGTTCCCTCTGGGTCAGTTGCTGCAGGCTGGCACAAACCTAAGCTTCAGTTTTGTTTTAAGGCAGCACTTGGTTTGCCACAAGTTTGCTTCTTGTTCAGTCTCTGGGCAGGCACTCCCCAACAAAAGCTGCAGTTCCCTGGCCCAGTTTGCATCAGCTCTCCAGAAGCATCAGAAGAGTCTGATGCATCCCAAGGATTCCTTGCTGGGGATATTTTCCTGAGCTTCTTAGCCAAGCCAACACAGGGCTGATTCTCAGGCAGTTCCCATCATACTACTACTCTTCTAAAATCATCAATCCTTCTTGTTCTTTTTTTTTGTTGAATTCACCTCTTAATGGTTTCCTGCACAGGTCTGAGGACCAGGGCTGTTTTCTTAAAATCTGAAATTCATATATATTCAGAAAGCTCCAGAAGCAATGTGTACCTCACATTGAAAGGTCTGCCATGAACCAGAAAGAAGCAGCACCACCACTCCAGATCCCAAATCTTACACAACCTCTGCACTTGGAGAAAGCAGGAGTGAAACTCTGCCACGTAACACAGCCCTGTGTTACCTCCCCCAGGAATTAAGCAGCTCCCCAAAGCACAAAGCAGATGCCAAACAGGGAGAAGTCCTGTCCTACCCTCCCAGCACACAAGCCAAAGGCAAGGCAAGCTGCAAAAATGCTGCAGGAGTTGCAAGTTAAGTTTCTCATCACCGGTTTCTTCCTCAGCATCGCTCTTTGTTGTGCTCATGCTCTTGTTGCCCTCTCGTGGCTGCTCTGACGAAGAAGCAGGCTCTACCTCAACCCACTTAGGGCTGAGCTGTGCATTCAGATGTAGTTTTGGAAGTTTAAGAGCAGCTTTTTATCCCTAAGAGCGACCCATTATAGCAATATTTTAAAAATTCTCTTAATTCTACCAACACCCTTCCATATTTCGAAGAACCACAGAAGGTTCAGAGTGGTTGGAAGGGACATTGAAAATCACCTAACTCCACCTTCCACTATCCCAGGTTGCCCAGAGCTCCATCCAACCCGGCCTTGGACACTTCCAGGGATCCAGGAGCAGCCACAGCTTCTCTGGGCAACCTGTGCCAGGGCCTCACAGGGAGGAGTTTATCCTGAATATCTAATCTAAATTCACCTTAAAGCCAGTTCCCCCCATCCTGTCACTCTGTGTCCTTGTCCAAACCCCTCTCCCCTCTCCCCATCCCAGCCCTCAGACCCACATGCACAGCACCATCACCCTTACATTTCCCAGCACATTTAGCACATTTTGCTGTTTCATCCCAGCACGAGAATTCAAGGGCTTCTCTCACTGACAGCAGTGAGTTTCCTTAGATCAAGTGAAAGCAAGACAAGGCCCCCCAAGTTCTCAGCTGGATTTCCTCTTTGCTGGAAGTGAAGTGCAAGCCATGGAAAGCCCTGTCAGACCAGAGACCCCTCAGAAGCCAGAACTGATCTCTGTCAGGGCACCAGCAGCAATCAGCATCCAGGGGCCTCAGGATTTTTTGTCAGGCAGTGACTGCCACTCTCCCTTGTCCCAAAAGCCATTCAAGCTCTCAAAGCCCTGTGGCTTCCTCTAAAGCCCACTGGTTTCACCCACAATTAGCTGGCTTACCAAATGCTCCAGAGATGAGCCTTAATCTCCTGGTGGGTCAGTGATTAAGGTAGAGAGTGTGAATAAGCCCTTATAATCAGACGGTGTTGGGAAAAAGGGCACTTAATATACATGAGGCATAGACACTGTATGCAAAATAAACTTTGTTTCAGCAGCAGAAAGAGCATCAGGATGTAGTGCTCGGGGGAAAAAGAAAAGCAGTTTCATTTCTGAGGCGTTTTTGTTCTTATTAAAGCCGTTTAAGTTAATTCAGGAAGATTCATAATTGCTCTAGGCAGGCAGAGAGCCAGAAGAAGGAGGATCCAAAAACCCACAAAATTGTTAAAATTGGACAAAACCCACTATCCATCAGTTTTGTGCCCTGAGCCTACACTGGAATTATTTTTCGCAAACTATTTCTAGAGCAGATGCTGTTCCATTTCTCTCTGTAAACACAAAGAAAGAAAATAAATAAATACTGTTTACAAATAAGCACAAACCTCCTGTGCTGTATGACACTGACCAAGGGAAAAAAGTGCACATAGAGAAGAGATATGAAAGCACATTTATTTATATCCCCTGAAAAACTAGTAACAAAGAGAACATTCATACAGTTCCTGAAGCAGTATTAAAGCTGCCACTGCTAATTCCACCACTACTTAAAAGAGTCAGAAAATTAACTTGAAGAGTTTCCTCTTCAAAATTCCCTTTTAAATATTTCTCCCTGTAAGGTTTAACATTTCTTACAGCTCTCACCTCTGCAAATGCAGGGGACAACAGAGAGCAGATGCCTGTGGAACAGTAAATGGAATGAATTCTCTTTGGTCTAGAAGGTTGGAAGAGGAATAAGAAAAGGTTTCCATTCTTCCCAGTTTGTTTCAAAGCAGCTGGCAAATTTTTGTGGAGGGAAAATTAAGGCATGTTGTATTCAAATGTTCAGAATCACAAGTCTGTGGCTTTATCCAAACTCACTGGGAGATGAAAGAGAACTTGTAACCACTCCCAAGTTTTCCCTTTTAATACTGGGCTGTTATTCTACGAACCAATAGATGTTTTTCTTCATGGATTACTAATTTAGACTTGAATTAAATCTACACCAAGAGTGGCAATTTGGAGGAGGAGCATATTACAGAACCAAGGGTCACCAGCAGTAAGAAAACACCCATAAACCTGGAGTGCCTTGGTGAGCCCTTGGGTGGGTACAGAGTGACAACTCTACCCTAATAAATCATTCCAAGCAGAGAGATATGGTCTTTCCACTTTTCTTGAGCATGAGAAGAAAATTGGTGAGTTTAGAGTGAGCATGTATTGCCTTTAATATTTCATAGCATTATCATCATCATTATGGTAGCATTATTTTCTCCACCCCTGCCAAAGCATAGGAAATTTGATCTCAAGCTGAAGCAGTCAGTGGTGGATGAAACATTGGAGTGTCCATAAAATACAGAGGCCAGCTCTTAAACAATGCATTTCATTGATAGGCAGTGGACGTGGGGTTTTGTTTCAGAAGCCAAATCCTCCCCCACAAGAGGAAACATTCCTTTCTTACATGTTCTGGCAAAGCTTACAGTGCAGAGCACTGCTGAGAAACTGGGCAGAGTCTGTAGTTTCATGAGGTCTGAGAACCACCTTGGGATTTTTTTGTCCCTCTATCTGTGTTGTCTGTGGTTTGACAGAACTCTGCAGCACTCGCTTTGGTTTTGACTTAGATTTAAAGCTGTCCTCAAAAAACAATTTAAAATTCGCCATGAACAAACTTTTGCAGCTCTTCAGCTGAACTACAGCAGGAACAATTTGTCACAGCAGCAGCTGGAACAAGATGTGTCAGCAAGATGAATGTCTTGTTCATGCACACTGCAATGCTGATGGGGACTGGAGGGAAGAAAAATCAGTCTGTTTCCAGCATGTTTAGGGCAAGAAGAAATAGTAGTCATTTTATTTCAGTAAAGATGGATAAATGTCTGTGTTTTATCAGATTTCTTAAAATAATCCCTGGCTAAGTAGAGGATAAAGCTCCTGAGCCAAGTCAAGTCTATTTGTTCATATTGTCAAGACCATTAAATAATAATCAGGCAGATGTTATCCAAAGATCCAAAAATCTCCATTAGAGGGGCTTCCTCTTTCCAACAAAACTAAGTAGAGAAATTGGACTTCTCAAAGTGCTCAGTCTGGGTTTGTTTTTTAGATTTTTTAAATTTATTTTCTTGCAGTTATTTAGCACCTATTTTAATTTCCAAGTACTATCCCAACACAGTCTTAAAACTTGCCTGGTCTTGATAGCCCAGTGAGATTATTCTCATCCTGTGTGGCAGGCTTTGGAATTAAAATTTCACACCAAAGTAACTATGGTTCTGCAGAAGCAGAGGACAGAGCATGTCTTCTACTTTATGGAAGTTAACACACACCTCTATTTGTCTGCAGGCATCAGATAAGACCAGAAACAGACCAGTCTCTGCAGCTTTTGGCTCTGTGCTCTCAAAAAGCACTCATTGAATCACAGAATAAGAAGAAAAACCCCCAGCATTTTTGGGCCTGTACCAAACATCTTGTGGACAAATGTGAGTGAAAACAAATTTTGCCTGGTTTGAAGTTTTGTTTTGAAACATTTGGTTTGGTTCTGAAATCCTTAAATTTTCTGTTTACACCCTGCAAATACCACCCTTTGCTAGCAGCATTCTTACTATTTTTCTCTTCATTAAACCTAACTCTTTACTAATTAAACTCATTATTTATATATATTCACCTTTGTTATCTCACTCTTCCCCCTCAGTGCATCTGTGTTCCTGTCCAGCACAAACCTAAGTTGGGCCAGGGCATTACTTCCAGATGAGTTGCAAATCATGTGGAATTTGCACTTGACTGCTGTGGGTAGGGGATAAGGGACACTTCCAGTTTGGGGGATAACAGAGATGTCCCATATGACTTTTGCCATGGCTGGAAGAGGAAACCATTGCAACTTCTTGCCTTTGGCTCTGGGGTGCAGGACAAGCAGAGGAATAGAGGAAGACACCTCCTTTTACATGGATAAATGTATTTATCCTATTATTTCTAGATTATTTCATTAATTAGGATCCTTTTAATCTCCTTTGTGTTCCTTCTGCCTTTTTCTCCTTTCCTTTGCAACTCTCAAATATTCCAAACATAGAAAAGTGAATTAATATTATCCTGAACAAATCACTCAGGTTTGTATAATAATTCTGAGACCTAAGACATATAGATGTAGATGATATAGATACAGATAAAGATGAAGATATAGATGTAGATGATATAGATATAGATAAAGATGAAGATATAGATATAGATAATATAGATATAGATAAAGATATAGATGATATAGCTATAGATATAGATATTTATAGATATAGATATNCATATAAATGTATGTAAAGAATCGTGTATTGTACCAACATCAAAAAATCAGTGCAAACATAGGCAGGTTGGCTGACATTTTACCTCCTGAAACTGAAGCAGAATACAAAATATCACACATTTAGCCCAATCTTCCTGCTTCACGGCTGCTCCTCTAATCAGCTTTTCCAGTTGCACCCATGCAGTGAGGATCCTGATTCCCTTGGACTCACCAGCCCCAGTCCCCACAGCTGGAGAGGACAAGGTGGGAGTGTGCCACCTCAGATTGTCTCAGGGGGAAAGATCTGTGGGAAGTGATTGGGATCAAAAGGCATTTGCTTAAATTAGCTTTATAATTATTTTCACATAAAGCCCAAGAAATCTTCACAGGGGAGAAAGTTTCCCTCGAAACGTTGAGCCTTAGGCGTATTCAGGCCCTAAAATTTTCCAAAATTCTCCTCGTAATTTGCTTCATCACACCTATGTCATTAAAAATTATCCCCGGTGTATTTCTCCAAAAATTTTTAAAAAATAAATAAATAGAAAATTCCAACTTTTCGCCCTTCCTGACAGAAATCATTCCATTTTGACCACCTGATGGGCCCTTGGGGTTAATTAGAAAATCCCCATCAAGAGCTCAGAGGCCAATATCAGCTGTCAAAATCCCACATTCCCCTCTTTCACCTCTTTCAAGTGCAAAACAACCTGTGTCTGAAGATGTGCCAGAGAATAAAAGGGCACACCACAACCACTGTGGGCTCTGACTTAGGCCTATTCAAGGCCTCACTACTATGAATACAGCAAAATCTCAAATGAAAGTTTTAATCTCCCCACTGCATTCAATCCAAAGAGAAAAGGGCTTCCCTTTTAACAATTTCCCCCCTTAAATCTTTTGTGCCGCCGTGCTCCTGAAAAAGCTGAGATTTTGCTCAGCCCCAGCGAGGGCTTTTGCCACAGAAAGCACTGCACCTAACCCCTTTGTGCTGGCATAAGAGTAAAGGTCTGCTCAGACCAAAAGTAACTCATGCAAAAGGCCTTCAGAGGGTCTAAAATACAAACTGAACAAGATCAGAGTTAAAAGTGCAGGCATCTGATCTCGCCCAGCTTGCCTTCCACGCTCCCTTCCCTCGTTCCCAAAGGTGCCTGGTAAATACAAGGATGAGTGGGGAAAAACAAACACTGGGGGGAGATACAAAAATCAGATGTGCTCATGGTGGAAGATGAAGACAGAAGAGTGACTCCATGTCCTCTGCACCTCCACGTGTCTCTCCAGATGGGATGGGATCTCTCTCATACGTACAGGTGAATACACCACACCAGGAAAGTGCAGAGCCATCACTACCCCAGTGATCACCAGCTGCTTTCCTCTCCCTGCCAGCAGACCCCACTTACAGAGGAGCCAGTGACAACTTCATTTTGCACTCAATTCCATGAACGAAGGAAACCAGCAAAGGCTGGGATTTCACTGCTCGGCCACGTGCAGGCACTTCCATGGTGAGAAATGGAAACCAGGAGAAGCAGTGAAGGATCTTCAGATGCTCTGCTCCATCTCTCGGGGTTTGCTGAGCTCTTTTGCCATTTCTCCAGAAAACACACTTTTCATCGCACTCCACTCAGAGCAGAAGGTTTCTTCCCCAGGGCCCCCAGCCCCAGAGAGCACCAGGCAGCCTCACTCTTTGTGCCCAGCCCCTCTCACCGACACGGAGGAGAGAAAACATTCAGTTTTCTCTCCTTCAGAGGGACCGTGCTGCCCCCCCTGCCCAGGACGCCTTCTCTGCCCTTCAAGTGATTATTTTGTTTTTTTCTCCTGGTGAGCAGTAACACCTACATTGTATGGGGAGAGGCAGAGAGCATTCATACCCCTCAGAAAGCCTTTCACTCCAGGGCAGCTGGAGAGGCTCAGTGCTCCACTTCCCCTCTTCACTCTTGGATGAGTTTTGTGCAAAGCTCGGGCTTGAAGTCCTTTCCCTCCCAGAGCCAAGCAATTAATGAGAGGTGGAAAGAGGAGAGAAAATGTCGCAGGGTTTTGTCTTTCTTCGCAATTTGTTCTTTTCGTGTTTGTTTGTGACTAAATTACCTTATCTGGTTGCCCCTGGAAGGATATAAAAGCATACTTGGGGAGGAAAAAGGAAATTATGTTTAATTAATTCATCTGTCCTTGGGCTTTTTGCTTTTATGCTAAAGGTTTGGGAATAGCACCTCCTATTTATGGAGCAGTGAGTGGAACTGCTGCCAGAAGTGAGACCACTGGCCAAGCAAGATTAGAGGTGTTTCATTTAATATTGTCCTACTTCAGATAGGGGCTCACCTCTTTTCTGACAATGTTTTTGCAGATCAGATTTCTAAAGGCCCTAAAAGGCTGTTAACAACTTTTGCCCCCTGAGATCCTGACCAGGATCACATTCTAAAGCAGCATTATGGACTTTTACACAACAAAGCCTATGGGAAAAAAAGTGGGGGAAAATGTTTAAAAAATAACCCTCCTCACAGCTTCATGCATCTTCCCACCTCCTTTCCGCTTTATTTGCTGTTGATGCAAAGCCATTGGATTTCCAACCGCATTTTATCATTGTGCCTTGTTTTTATTAGAGATGCACCAAATGCCTCCCACCTCCTCAATATTACCTGGGCCACCCTTCACTAAAAAGTTTAAATTTTTGTGTTCTCTTTAGTCAATGAGATCCTATAACAATGGAGAAAACGTTGTGGGTTGTTTCTAGTGAGCCGAGCACAAAGATCAATGAATTGGTTTTGTTGTTTTGTTAGTGATATAATCTATAATCTATAATCTATAATCTATAATCTATAATCTATAATCTAATCTAGAAATAGAATATAGAATATAGAATATAGAATATAGAATATAGAATATAGAATATAGAATATAGAATACACCATTTGTTTTTAGGACAATACAAAAGTAATGTAAAAATTTCCATCTCTGGTGCAAAATGAAAACAAACACCAGGGATGAATTTCATTCTTGGGTTTACCTTTGGAGATTGTGTTAAGCCACTGAGACAGCACAGTGTAATCATACTGTGATGAATAATATTAATTCCATTGATTTAATAATATTATTCCATTGATCTTATAACTGATCCCATTGATAAGACAGGATCATTTATTG
>VZTR01015519.1:299342-309781 GCA_013400775.1 Chaetops frenatus
TGGTGGCCAAGGCAATGTGCTTTGTACCCAAATACAATCCCTGCAAAATAATTCTACTAGAAAATAGATCAACAGCACATGCTGTTTTATCTATATCACAGCAAAGCCTTTTTTATCTTCCTTTTGCCTTTACTAATGCTAAAATAATAAAATATAATTAAATAATTATATCTTTAACATTAACAATGAATACTATGAGAACTGATTACTACAGAAAATCATTTTGTCATGTGATTTTCCATAATAGCATAGTATTTTGCTATTTAAACCTAAAAATAAAAGTAAGTAAAGGCAGATGTTTCTGGATGATTTAGGAGGCTGTGCAGCCTTGGCCTGGTTGGTGCTGGATGGGAATCAGAAATATCCCTATCAATCCAAAGTGTCAAACAGTCAATAAAATGCAAAACTCCAAAGAGTTAAACACTCCCTTCATTCCCATTGCAGACAACTGGGGAAAAAGAAAGAAAGAGGAGTCTGGAAGCCTCACTTAGATGCTGTGTCAGGTGCTGTATAAATACATAGCAAGTGCACTCTTTCTTCATAGCTTGTATAACCAAGCAGAAAGTCTCCCAGTTCAGTTTGAAGGCATGACTTCAGCTCTTCCCATCCTCTCTCTTTCCTAGATCCTGAATTTATCAGACACCATTAAAAATCAGCATTTACATTTAATAGCTGGTATAAGCAGGCTCTAAGTAGGGTAGATATAAGAAAAATTGTGCTGGTAAATAGTGTTTTCTGATCCTGTTTGTTACATAATTAAAGACCTGCTGATACAGGGCAGCAAATGGAAACAGAGACTCATTGACCTCAATATACAGAAATATCTCCAGGACAGTGTTTATTCTCAAGGGGTATTTTAGGTATTGGTTGGACAATGAAGCTGCCAATTAATGATTTGGGAGATATGATGGAAACAGGGTTGTGATTGGCCTCTGATCACTACAGCAAAGTCAAAATTTAGATTCCTATTCAGGTCTTGAGAACCCTGGGAGGAAAAGTGTAACATCAGCAGAGTGGGGTTTGTTGAGATATGCAAAGGAACCACTGTGGCCAAAATTACAACTAGTTTGGCCTTATGGCAGGATTTTAACAGATCTCTTACATTAAAGACAACCCTTTCATCCTGTTCAAGAAAAAAAAGCCCCTAAGGTATCTCTACTTTTACCTGATGTCAGTAAATGATTGAGATCTTGGTGAAAGGCACACACCTGTAAAATTTTGTTGCAGATTTTATCCAATTGCTTTTGGCCCCCAGAAAACGTGAATTACTCTCCTAGTATAGTACAAAGATTAGATTTGGGAGTAATAGTCTAAATATTGCTCCAGTAACTCTTTTTTCCTAAAACTTTTCAGAATCTCTCTGCTAAAAAAAGAAAAGAGAAAAAAAGAAAAAGATCTTCTCTCAGAATTAAGTTTGATGAGCTCTGACAATTGTATTGAAGGGAGGTAGAGAATCAAGAGTACCTTTGACTTGGATCCTTTACTGGATCTGTAACTCAGTCAATAATTCATTGTCATGACTTTAGACTCCCATTTAGGCACCATTTGAACATCACTGCCCAAAGCTCCTCTCTGGATGGGATCAGAACAACCCTTACACTCTTTCCTACATCCTGGAAGTGGTGAATGGCACTTTTCTATCTTGTGCATTCAAAGTGTTTTACATAAGGTTGTGCCACAGATATGGCACAAACTCCACTCCCTCCAGGAGAGATTATCTGTCAAATAAAGACAATTTAGTGAAAACTCTGAAGCTCTCTGTGTCAGCCACAGGGATGGGCACAGTATAAAAACAGTAGCTAAAGACAAATTGAACAGTGTGACAGAGAAGTACCAGGGGATCTGCCTGTTTGCAAAATGCCTCCTGTTTGCATGTGAACACTGCTGAGCAAGCCAAAGCCCTTGCTTAGGAAAGATTTAATTTATATGCCCTCAGAATGAGGTCATATCCATATCATGCATGATCTCTATTGGCTTTACAGATGCCTTAACCTGAGAAGCTTCAAGCTCCTCAAGAGCTATTCATAGTTGGCAGATTGATATAGTAACTGACAATTCACTGCCATCCAAGTGTATCTGGGAACACAAAGCTCACATAAATATTGTGGAGCATATCCCATTGTCAGTTATTCACTCCTGCCCTTCAGCTTCCTGCAGCCCTGGCAGGAAGATCATTTCTCTCCGTGTCATATGTCTGACTGACCCAGCAGACACAAAGTTGTTTCCTTTTTTGCCAGTAGTGGACTGTGCTGGGAATGTCAGACACAGGTTTGTTCAGCCAAAAAAAGATGTGAAACCTCAGAGGCAGGGTGGACAGAGACTGGTGAGAAAGCCTGGAGCAGCTTTGTAGTGCTGTTTCTACACTGAAAAAGCTCCAGGAGGAAGCACAAAGACCTACCTGATGGTTTTTTGGTTTCATAGCTGGCCTGCCTGCTTTCCCAACCTAAGCCCTTACCCAATTGTGACAATTGACAATTACCAAATTGACAGTTGTGAGCAAACAACAGGGTTTTTGTGCTGTACTCGTGGCTTCCCAGCCCAGAAGTGCCCACTTGGTCCTTTGCTCTGGATTTGCTACCCTCACCTGAGGCCCCCTCTCTCTGTGCCAGCTCTCAGACAGGAAGGCATGAAAAGAGCAATAAAGGATGAGGAAAACAGAGTAAATAAGTGTGCAGAACTCATGGCTTTCAAACTTCACCTGGACCAAATATTTCTGACTGATAAGTCTGGTTGAAGAAGGTCAGATGCACTCTATTCTAAATTTGGAGAGGTATTCTTTCTTTTAATTGTCTGACGTGCATCTCTCTCATGCACTAATTTAACCTGAAAAAAAAAGTAATCAAATTACATAGATATATGTTCCTAGATGCACTAAGTCCTTTTATTCAGCTGTAACCCCATTTCAAAAAATTGCCTTCTTTTTCCCTTGGTGAACTTCCAGTTGAGTTAATGAATGAAATTGGTTCACAGAGAAGGACAAGTGAAACCACAGAGTGATGTGGTCCAAAAAGGTGGGTAACTCTACCTTCCAGCACTGCAAGCTGCTAGCAGAGCAGGCAGCACCCTCCAAGCATCACCTTCAGCTTCAAGCTGGGCAGCCTGGACAGACTTGTTTATTGCAAGCACCTGAAACAGCCTGGGCACTCCAGCAGTGCCCATGCAGCAGCTATTTTATCATCCTGATCATTGTCACAGTTATTTGACAATTTTGACATGGTAGACACACACAAAAAAAGCCTTTTTTCTTTTCTGCTACTTCCCTTTAATGCAATGGGAGTTACTGGAAGTGAAATCAGTTAATATCTAAACTGCAAAAATTGTCTACTGAGTACTAAGGGTACTACTGAGAAACAAGAAATCCAAAACTAAAGCTTTCCTTTAAGCTGTAGGCACAAGTAATTTAATGTCTATTTCTGGTAAAGTACAGCAAAAAGTAGATCCAGGACTTAATTACCAAAAAAAAAAAGTCTTGATTTAAGTACTATGAGCACTATAGCCCGACTTGATGGAAGGAACAAGAGAGGCTGAGTGAAATTTACCCCTTTGCAGCATTTTATGTTGCAGATGGGACCATGAAAAGAACCCGGGAGCCCTGGTGCCCTGTGGTGTCTTCAGTGCATCAGGCACCTCTTCCTTGCATGGCATCAAGGTAAACAGAGAGGTCCTGAATTTGCCTGAGGTGCTGCTGGCTGATCCAGGGGGGTAAATTCCATCCCCCAGGTCAGTCCATCACAAGCACAGAGGCTCCGTTTCCCTCGCCTTCAACTTGCCCCAGATTAAACCATCAGACCCACATCAATCACTGGGTGTCAAAGACATGGAGTAATTGGCCTAGGAGGTTGTCAACAGACTGAGGGCTTCTGTTCAGAAAACAGATGTCTTGGCTTTTCCTTGGTCTTGTTTATTCTTCATAAATAGCAGAGCAAGGCAGCAGAGTCACTATTATCTCGTAACAAGGTTCTGTTAATCAGGCATGTCATTTGCTTGTATGGCCCAACCTTCTGCAGATCCCAGACATTCCCCTTCCACAAGAATTCACCACAAAAATACTGCAGTGTAGCTGCTTTATGACCATGGATAGGATCGATTTGTTTTGTGCTTTCAGACACTGATCTTGCAGCAGCAAACATACAGACACTATAGTAGGCTTTTTGACAGAAATAAGGGGTTTTGACCACCACCTTTCCTTTTTCAATGGCAAGATCTTTTGCCTAAATTCCCAGCTTAGTAAAGAGACAGCATTGAACTCAGTAACAGCACATCCTTCCCAAATGACTCTGAAAAACAGAGTGCAGGCCAGGTTAAAATAATAATTACACCAGGAGCGTATTATTGGTGGGCTAGAACCAGGAAAGAAAAGGAAAAACAAAACCAAAATAAAAGGGAAAAAATGAGGCAAAGATAAAGGTAAAACAAAATTTGGAGTTAAAAAAAAGAAACCAAAGAATTCAAGAAATAAATAGGAAGTTACACATTGCAGCCTGAACTCACATCACAGCAGAGAGGACTCATGGGCTTATGCAGAAACCAGAAACAAGGACCAAGAAAGGGATGAGGCAGGAGGGACCCCATTTTCCATGTCTGGACACACTTCCAGATGATCTACAAATTGCAATATTCCTGCCTAGAGTGCAAACTATCCTGACAGTGCCATTTGCTGTAGCATAACCATAATCTGTAGCACCACCCTGATTCCCCCCAGGTACCTGGGTTCAGAGGTTTCATCAGGAATAGCCACTGTGAGCTTCCCCAGCTCCTAGCTGAAGGGGGTAGGTGGCACATCTCCTATCCCCACTGTCTGTGCTGCAAATCTTTATATTTTAGCAGGAAAAAAACTGAACTCAGAGGGAAAACTTTGATAGTCTGCAATGGGGACAGGTTCACTATAAAACCCTGACATGCTTTATCTTAGTGGATGCTTTAAAACTCAAGTGAATCCAATTGACAGCCCAGCTTTCCTGCAAATACTCAAGTAACTTTAACAAATATGGACCTGGAGGTTGCCTCCCACTCTTCATATGGACTCTGCTCTGCTGTAACTGCATCCTGACATCTTGCTGGAAGTTTTCTATTTTGCTGAATTAGGGCTTGTGTTTTCCTTGCTGGCAGAATGTCTACAGACTTCAATAAGAGCAGGATTTAGAGTATTTTTTGAAGCTTCTCATTACTGTGTCTTGTGAATTTTACACACTTCTGTCCTCAGAGGTCACACGATTCAAAACCAGTCTCAATATCTGTGTGCAAACATAATATCCTTTACCAAAGAGTCAAGCACTACAGGTGTGTGGATAGTAAAGAAAAGAAAACCAAACAAATCAAATCTTACGTAGCATTTTTACATGCAATGGAGATGCACAGTATTTAGAAAGATTAAGGAAAAAATGGGGTGTGATAGAAGAACATTTTTGTGGCTGCACATGGGTTGGTGCACCTCTGTAGGGGTATATATGGTCCTCTGTAAGGGTATGCTTCAGGTGTCATCTCCAAAAGTGAAATGGAGAGACTTGGTAGGAGGGGAAGAAAAAAAAAAAAAGTTATTTTCCTCTTTGAGCCTCTGCTTGGTGTCAGCACTGGTGTTAGACCCACTCAGCCTCCTCCCTCACCACACTGTGGAGTGCCTGTGGCCAGCAGAACTGGTATCTTCCATTCCCATGTCTCACAGGATAACCAGGTTTCACACAAGCAGCACTTTCATTTCAAGTGCATTTGTCTCTCCTGGTTCTTTATCTCCCCACAGAGCTTCCCTGCAGTTCAACATTTGCTCCACCTACACCTGCTGCAATTTTATTCAGGCTTCATTTTTTAAAAATATCAAAAATTATAAAGGATGCCGTTGTTATAATTACTGAAAGCAACATCAAATACAAAAATGCAAGTGTAGCTGAATGTCAGAACACAGAGGGGTTTTTTCAGGAGGGTGTCAGACTCCCCAGTGAACAAGTTGAGCCTTCGGTTTTGCACATCAGGGTTGGGGCCAAAATGGCTTGAGGGAGCCCTATAGAGGTGCTTTTGCTTCCCTGACTTCTCACACAATTTTCTTTCAAATGAATTTAAGGCTTTTCTTGTCCAAATCCCCGCAAAAGTAACCACAGTGCAGTTTTTCTACTATTATGCAAATAGATTAATCAGCCAACGCTCCAGTGAGAATTAATTTATATTTGAATCAAATGAAGCCTTAGATTCTTTATAACCCAACCCCCAGGCCAAGGCCTGGGCTAGGTAGCAACCTCATATTATTCATTTGACGAAATGTGAACTGACATAAATACCATGGCTAACTTTCAATCCGATTACCCCGTTACCTCCCATCAATGCTCTCCCAGCCATCAGCCTCCAGCGTCCCTCCTTTCAGCAGCACAGCCAACAACTGACAACTCCTCCCTGATAAACAAGCACCCACGCTGCCACCTCGGACCCCCACTCTTAACCCATCATTCCTGCTCAATGGCCCTTATTCAACAAGGTACTCTATTTTGTTTGTAGGGATCGGGGCACTAAACAACACAAAAATACTGTTTTGCTGGGGCTGTGACTCAAAGCTGCCCTTTCAGAGCTGCTGAGCACTTGAGGCACGAACAATAAACATCCAAAAAAAAAAAATATGGGAGCATCGTGTCCAGCCGTACACAGATATTTATAACTTGCATGCACACAATTTAATGCAGCCACTGACATCTGTTATCTTTCATACTCTCCTTAACCCTTAAAAAAAAAATAAATAATAAAACAATGTTTGGGGCTACTATGTCCGAAGGTCAATGTAAAGTGAACCCACATTTTACACAGCACCCTTATACTAAACTCATGTTGACAACCACTAAATTCTTTCTATTGCCTTGCACAGGAACTTGTTTTTTTAAAAGGCTTCCCTCCCCTCCTCCTTTAAAACTGTAAGCATTTATAAAGCTTGGCAAAACAATCCACCAGGTGTGAGAAAAGCCTTTTCTGTGCAAGCAGCTCTGTGTCAGAAAACCTACACTTTGTAATTAGATTAGCAAGCAAGGACTGAATAGCTCTGATCAAAACATCCCCCCTCTGCATATTGTTTATAGTGCATAACTGATAACTAAGCTTCTCTAGTCATGGTTAAAATCTACTTAAAAACAGGACTCCTGTGCATTCTGGAATTTCAAGGAAGAAGAAAAGAAAACAAAGTGCACATTCTTAAGAAGCTGTATGTAATTATTTCCCTTTCTTGCTTAAACGCAGCTTGATTTGAAAATATGTCATAAAACAAACCCTAAGATTTAACAGCAGCTCCTCATGAAACCATCACTTAAAACACAGCTAAGAAAGCAAGAGATTTGGTTTTTTACCTTAAAAATATTCCCCATGGTGGACTTGGGAAGAGAAGGAAGACAAAACTCTTGGCCACATGGCCCCAGCACTGGGGGACATCCCAAATCCCTGTCAGGAGAGCCAAAAACTCCTCAGCCCAGGAGGATGACGTGACTTGTCTGTCTTTGTGGATTTTGCCCATGTGGCCAGACAATCTGCTTGGGCACTGGAATCAGTTTCCCAATGCAAAGAGCAAGTTTGGGTGTGCTGACTCCCTGGACACACTGAAAGTGGGGTGAAGACGAGTTGCAGCACTTCAGAGAGCACATCATCCCAACCCGTTCCTTCTGGAAGGAACACTCACCTGGATATGATGATAAATGGAAGAAAAAGACTCCCCCTAAACCTTTCATACAAAGCTTAGATGTTTTTCTTGGAAACAGTGAGATTGTTTGACAGCCCTGTTTCCTCTGCCCAGAGTGCAAGTACCCCAGTTTTGAATTTTGAACTCAGCCAGCCCAGTCTGACATCACTCCCCCCCCTTGTACTGTGGGGCCTGAGGCCAGATGTAAATCCCTGTATGTATCAATCTTTCCAAAGAGAGATCTCTGATTACTGGGTCTTCCTGCTAAGGTCAGTACACCTCATAAATCCCATCATTATTTCATCCTTCTTTTAGATATTAGGGCTGGACAACCAGAACTGAGACCAAAAAGCTGCTTTCTCTTTGGCTAGAGGACACTGTAGAAACAGCAGAAGATAACAAGATATTTTCTGTTTTTCTTCTCACAAATCTGGAGACAGTTACCAGATAGACAGCAGTGGATGGGAACTTTCCATGCAGTCCATCCTGCTCCTGCTTCTGTTTTAAGAGCAGAAGCAGGGAAAAGGCCCAGATTTGAATTGTCCTGGCACACAAGTCCAGCCTCACTTCTTGAACTGCCCCGAGAGAGAGGGTCTGATCACAGTCAGCAGTGTAGTCCTGTCTCTACACATTCCCCTCTGTTGATTTATTTGTCTGTAGGAGAAGGAGACACTCACCAAAAAAGGAGGATAGAAATTTTTTTGTATAATACTGTTAGGGAAAGTTAGATAAAGGTTGATAGGTGGGGGATTAAACTTTCATTTAAGACCTAAGACAGAACAATTTAAAAGACACCAGAGAAATACCCTTTATCCCAGTACATCCATGAATCAGGAGGCTGCAATTATAGCTTAAAGCTTCATTAATTTCCTCTCTCCTGACCTTTCTGGATCTGACGAGTCAGAGCCTGAGTGTGGGTCCTCAAAAAGAGCCCTGACCTGTGCCAGGACAACATGACCTTACCAGATTTCATCAGGTCAAATTTCAAATCTGCTAAATCCTACCTGATGCCCCTGAAGACCTTTCTAGAGACATAAAATTTGATTCTCTCCACCATCTTATATTTTTAATGGAGAAGAAAAAACTGAGAGGAACAGTCATGACATGATGAGAGCCAAGAATGTGAATGCAACCACTAAAACATGGTTTTTGTAAAGCAGTTCTCATTGCTGCAGGTGTGATGAGAAATCTGAGAAAAGCAGTTTCATCTTATGAAGATCCACTTCAAATACCCTGGCTGTCTCATTCTAAACTTCAGCTGTGTTTGGTATTTCCCCCTGCAGTACCAAAACACTCCTGACAAAGTCCTGAAAGGAGACAAGTACATTCAAATTCTTCTAGGGCTTAACCCCACCGCATTGAAATTACCATGAGTTTTGCCCCTGACTTCAGCCCTGACAGAACAAGCAGCATTTTCAGGCCAAAGGCATGGGGAAAAGCTTTTCTACAACTCTCTTTACATGCTCACACTCTCCTTAGTCCCAGAGATTTCTGTTTGCTTTCAGAGAGCTGAAGGCATAAATGGGCAACACACTCCGCCGTGTATCTGTCCCATCTCAGGGCTGCTGGAAAACAAGGAGGGCATTTTTCTCCTGCTTGTCAGAAAGAAACACCATTCTCTGAGAAGGGATGCACTTTCTGCAGGTTGGGGAAGCTCCCAGGAGAAAGGCCTTGGATATTTCAGGAAAGATTCTCAAGGTCAAGGACCTCATGAGCTTTTCCTGTTGATGAATTGGAAGAGCCCTTCATCTCCAGCCATCAGGAAGCTGCACTGCTTTGCAAAGCCAAGCCCAGAAGAAGGGTGGTCCTGTTCTGGTCTCCAGGGTGAGCCAAGTGTTTTCTGAAGAGAACACCTCTTTCTCACAAGTGGAGATGCAATAGCAAATCTAGCAGCTCTGCAGAGACCCAGTCACCCTGGGTTTAGGTACCTACCTTGGGAATCCTGAAGACATGTCCACGGTGCCCAAGACTATGAAGCTGTTAATTCCTCAGGCATTATTGACCCTTGGTTTCCTGTGCCTGGAGCAGCTCACTTGGTAAAAGCATCCCCAAGGGACAACAGAAAAACAGCAATTTTCTTTCATTTCCCTTCCCATTTTACACAAGTACATTTTGCTTTCTTTTTAAAGTAACTGGGAGCAGAGCACAGGGACCACATGGCCCAGTGCTTGCTAACTCATTTCTCAGGGGTCCTATGAAGGTGAACCATGAGGGGCAGTTTGTCATTCTTCTGCCAGAGCTCCAGAGATCAAACACTCTCCACATCAACAGCTACAAGAACAGCTTGGTATTTGTGGAAACCAAGCATTCTGTCTTTAATAAAGAGGTCCACACAGTGAGTCTCATCCTTTGTGGATGCAGGATAATTTCCCTCATAGCCATGTACATAGCTGTGGTCAGGGCATGGTCTGGGACTGAATCAGTTACCTGCAAACCCATTGCCTTAATGGACAAGGGCACAAATGCAACGCTTACAGGAAGAAAACACTAAATGCCCAGGGAATCTGATGATCAAAAAATCTTGGAATTTAGTTTTTTTTCTTTTTTAAATGTTCCCACATTTTTCTTGTGAGAGCATTAGAGTATACCTACAAGGAAATTCTGCACTTGTGTTTACTAAAGGGCTGATATACAGTATTTGAGCTTCCTTTCCTTTCCTTTCCTTTCCTTTCCTTTCCTTTCCTTTCCTTTCCTTTCCTTTCCTTTCCTTTCCTTTCCTTTCCTTTCCTTTCCTTTCCTTTCCTTTCCTTTCCTTTCCTTTCTTTATCTCACCTTAACCTACCTTTTCACATCGGAT
>VZTR01015519.1:326666-383719 GCA_013400775.1 Chaetops frenatus
CCCCCCCCCGCCCCCTTCCTTTTCTTTCTTTATCTCTTTTTCTCTTTCTCCCATCTATTGCATTACTGATTTAATAAATGAGTAGTGTTTTGATTCAGCTTGAGTTTTCCCTGTATTTTTGCACCCTGAGATCAGATAATGAACCATCACGACCCCCGCTCGTATCGAGCGGATCGTGACACCCATGGATGCTTCCCACAGACCCTCCCAGCTGGGCTCTGAGCATATGGAAGTCTCAGGAGTTCCAACCCTTCTGAAATCCAGGATTTTTGTCCTATTTGTTGTCTTCAGTGCTCTTAGCAAGATCTGAAGCTTCACAGGGTTATTATTGCCATATCCAGGGCCACCACTACAGTTATGCAGTAAAGTAAATATTATCAGGTCGTGAGCACTAAATCCAGCCAGCAATGGGCTGTTCTGAGCCAGCATGTCCAGCACCTGCAGCAGGAAGGATTTCTCAGTGCTTTCCAGGATCCTTGTGGATGACTTAGGCACTGCTGTGCAAAACCAGATTGATTAATGGTCAGGACTGATTTGGGGCTGGGGGTTGGTGGCAGAAGCTGTGAAGCTGAAAATTGTGCAATAACATTGTCAGAAATCCTGTTGTGGATGAGGTTTAGTGGCTCACACAGATCTGAGCTCATGACGTTGTTCCTTCCCCAGTGGGCTCGGGCTTTGTGCCCTAACTCCTCTTTTGCACTGGGTGGTGCTGGTTCATCACAATCCCAAGTGAAAAGGCACTCAGACCTGGTGAGGTGTCAAATGCTGTTTGTTAGAGCTAATACTGCAATTTGGGGACAGCAGGGACAATCTTCTGCCCCTTCAGATGCTGAGAACCCCCAGAGGAGCAGCATCCACACCCATCCACACCCCATCCACGGGTGTGGGCATTCAAGCTATCACAGGAGGAGGTTTCCTCACAGCAAAAGAACCCTATTAACCCCATTTCTGCTGTCAAACAGAAAGGATGCACCCACGAGAACCTCTTGCTGCATGGCTGGGCAAAGCTAAAGTGTTGGTAGCCAGCAGGAGCTCCAGGCCCCTCTGTCAGAGTGGGCTGAGCTTACCCCATGGAGGAGGGGTTTGTGCATCCCAGCCCAGGTCTGGAGGCCAGCCTGTCCCTGTGGCACAGGGCAGAACAGCACAGCACAGTCCTGGCCATGCTCAGGCTCACTGGTGTGTGCACCACCAGCTCCCTGACCTACAGTGGGCTTTCAGCCAGGACCTCAGGGGAAGCACAACCTCCTCCCATCTGCCTGAGGATCCCACTTTTGTAAGGTCCTTCAGACTTCCCAACTGCCCAGCCCCACAGGGAGGGATGAAGTTCCTAGAGGAGCAGGAGGAATTACCCATGTTTAGCCAGAGCATGGTCTCTACCTCCTGGGACATCCCTCGGGCCTCCAGCAATGGAGCAAATCAGGAATACCTGTGACTGGGAAACCTGCTCCTCCTGAAAATATCCCAGCTCATTGCAGGGGGTTGGCCTAGATGGCCTCTAAAGGTCCTTTCCAACCCAAACCATTCTGTGACGAGGGAAGGAGAAAGGAACGTGGATTTCTTTGTGTGGCTAAGGCAACAAAGCTGATGCTGGGGAAGGATTTGCCCACAGTCAGCCCCACTGCCAGGGGCAAGGGTGAAAGTTGTCCTCAGCTGCTCTGCTCTAACCCCCCAAAGCCCAGATTTAACGTCCACATTAGAAATCAAAGATAACCCTTGGTTATCACATCTATCACAGAGATCAATGTCAGAATCCTGGGCATCAGTGAAGTGGTGAAATGGACACAAAGTGTGGAATGGAGGATGGGAGCCTGCAGGGTACCAGGAGGAGTTTCCTCTCTGGTTCTTGAGGTGACTGCTCCAAAGTGCCAGTGGAATGAGAAGGGTGTGAATACATGTCACAGGCTGCAGTCTGAGTTTATAAAATGACTCCTGTCACCCTGTTTTTGAAAGCCTTCTGAAAAGTTGATATTCTCGAGTCAGATTTTCTCACACATTGTACTAAAAACACCAGCTTTGTTTCCATTCCTTCTTGGAGAAGGGAATCTCATGGACTGGGCACTTCACCAGTCTGGTTGAGAGGTGAGATTTCATCTTCCAATCCTCTCTCACTTTGCAAACCCTATAAATTTTGTATCCAAAATAAACAGCTCTCTCTTTTGGGGGCCTCTGCTGTTCTCCTAATTGTGGTGAAACCGTGTCCTTCTTTTGAGCCTGGGTGCTGCAGGTACTACAGACTCCAGAGAATTTTCCTTTTCCATTGCAGAAAGGAAGTCAGTACAGATCCCATCGTGCTGAGAAATGATGAGATGGATCCAGGAAGGACATAAAATGAAATACCATGTTGGAAACAGAAAAGTAGGAAAATAAAAGTTAAAGAGGAGATAAGGTAAAGGGGAAAAAAAAGTCAAGGTAATTGTAAAAGGCAGCGTGCACAGAGCAGAGAACAAGAATAATGTGAGAAAGGGACAGGCAGACAAAAAAGGAAAGGAAGGGAAGAATAATTCCTGACAGATAACAAGCATTTTGGTGGCAGTCCAGTATGGGTTCAGAAATTGTCCAAGATCATGGCTGAGGCATTTTCCAGGACCAAGTCTAGGACACGAAATTCTGTGAATCAAAGGAAGTTTACAGAACACAGAAAAATGTGCCTGAGCATGTCCAAAGCAATTCTGCTTCTGGAAAACTGCTCTGGAGGACAAAGCCCACGTTACAGATCAGCTCTGAGCTACCATCCACCCTGCTGTGTCATTAGGAGTATTTTTTGATTGAACCAACTTGAATGCAGATGATCAGTTTTCAGCAGAACTTCTCCATTTTAAGTTTTTTACACGTGAACCTGTCCTACCAACATTAATCGTTCAAACAGGTGATAAGTAGTCAAGGAATTGTCATAAAAGCAGAAATATGAAGACAGCAAGTCTCCAGGAAAAACAAAACAAAATAAAAACCCCTTTGGATTTTAAGCTCAGAGGTGTTTGCATTTATCCTTCCTGAACAGAGAACTTTAACTTTTATTTTAGTCAGAGCAGAGTATTTATTTGCCATGATGGGCAAGAGTTTCCTACATGTTTTTACCGACTGTGTATTTATTACTGTACAACCACAATGTTTCTATCAAATGGGTGAAGAGGAAATTGTGATACTGTGTGGAATGTGAAGGTTGTCCAGAGGGGTGGGAGATGCCCCTGGAAACATTCCAGGCCAGACTGGATGGATGGGTGAGGGCTGTTGGCACCTTTTCACAAGCAATTACAAAAAGCCAACAAAACCAAAGGAGTGAACCCCACGATCTCGAAATGAAAAATTAGAAAAATGGTGATTAAGAAGGGATAAAAAGTTCTGGGAAGCCACAGATCTGAATAAATAAGCATCAATTTTATTGAATCATGAATAATTTAAGACTGGTACAATCATCAGCTTTATTCTCCATGACACGGGGTGGGGAAGGGGTAGAAATGGGGAGAGTGAGAAAGGGGAGGCATGATCTCAAACAGACCATTCACAAATTCCAATCCTAAATGAGAACTGAAAATTAAATAGGGAGAGGAGCAAATGGAAAACATCATAAACGTACACAAAATACTCAATTCCTAGTTTTCTCTTTAAAAATGGCTAGAAAAAATTCATCAAAATGCAGCACTTTTAATCAAATATTTACATTTCTATGTTACAATGAAAAAATGTACATCTTATAGAACATATTTCATAAACTGTTCCACTGGAAACGACTAGATCAAAACAGCAACCTTCCATTTAATATCAACAAAGATTTTTTTTTTTGCTTTGTTTTTGTATAATATTTTTTCTTGAAAGAAAATTGCCACATTTAGACAAGATTTCATACACATAATATCGAAGTTAAGCATCAACAATGAAATATCAAGTTTGCTTCTTCCAAAATGTACAAAAAGGCTAACCAACCCCCTTCCCTCCCCTTCCCCAAATAAACCACATCTCATTTATGGCCTGTATCATTCTTGGCAGTTCTGAAGGAAAGAGAATGGTTTATTCTCTCCATTTCGAACTCAACACGAATGTTGCATAGAATCTTGCATTTCTTGTTGATATTTTTTTTTTTTAAACAAGCCAACTTTGGAAAGAGGAGAAAAAAGGCAAAAAAAAAAAAAATAAAAAAACAACAAACAACCCCAAAAAAAGGAAGTGTTTTGAAAAAGCCTTAAATGAGAAGGAAGTCACCTAAAGAAAGACTTGATCTATGAAAAGTCTTGATAAAAACTAAGACATGTGCACAACAGGTAACCCTGCTTCCCGAAGTTTCAGAAAAGACACGGAATATTGTGATGCTCAGAATGACTTGCCTATTCAAAATTGCCTCTCTCACTTTAAGCCAAGCTAGTGTCAATAAAAAAGAACAGATAATAGAAATTTCTTCCTGAGCTTAAGCACAGGATTAAACATGAGGAAAAAAAAAAATAAAAAATACCCCGTTCCCCACAAATAAAACACTACTTTAAACAGGTCTTTTAGCACTCTGTTAAAGGTCAACCGAGACATTTTCTAGGATATCAAGTCCATTTAAAGCCCTAGCCCTGCAACTGTTTTTTTTTTACAGGCACATGCTCTATCTGCATGGATTCAGTTGGGGGATTAGGTGCCAAAATTCACAGTAGTAGCAGGTAAAGTCAGTGCTGGGAAGCAGAATTGTCAAGACTACTGGAAAAATTAACTTTTCTCAAACTCATCATCAGCATGCTATGGATTTGATTCCATACAGATCTAACCCATTTTTTTTTACAGTACCAAGAACTGGATTAGGAAAATTGGCTGAGTAACCTTTGTTATTCCATTCAGTGAAATAATGAAATCAGAGTTCATAAGGTTAAAACAGTAACAACACCAAGCTCTTCCCCCCCATCATTAAAATATTTAAATTTTTCTTCTTACAATATTTTTCTTTAAAAAAAAAAAAGTCATCAGCACTTAAAAGCTGTAACAGGAGCAGACTCAAGACCAGCTTAGTAAGACAAAGTACAGTTATATTACAGAAAGTGATGAGGTATAATAAAACAATCCTCTCAAGCTGAGCCACAGAAGCATGAACTTGTCTGTTATGTTCCTTTAAACCCACAAGCTCTTAAAAAAGTGTTTGTGATAAGATTTCTTTCTGTAAAACCAGCATATTCCTGTAAATTATTATAGTTGAAAAGCTTTTTTTGTCCCTCCTGCATGGATAAAACAGCTCTTCAGTGATTTATTAGCTGCAGATTGATATGAACCTGAAACGTTATCTCATCTCCCTCCTTTTTTTTTTATTGTCACATTTAAACAAATTCTAGTATCTCATACAAACAATATTCACAGCAACTTATGATATTTCAAGAGATGACTTTAGCCCTGTTTCTTTAAATAAAATCCCATAATATACAGCACTAATTCAATCAAACACAATTAGTACAAAATAAGGCATCGCTTTTAAAAGTCAGCACCAAAGGAGAGCTGGGAAGGCTCGTACCAATCCCTCCCAAGGAGTGAGGTGTTGGCTGAGGTACAGCTGACGTGCTGAGCATGGTGGTGTCACCAGGAAAGTGCAGCTCTTTGGGAGGTGTTCTTGTTCCCCAACACAAGTACAAGCCTTAACACTGACAGTGTGGGTGTGTGCGTTCACAGAGGAGGAGAAACCAAAGCAGGTTCACAGCTCTGCCACAACTGAAAAAAGCATGGCACAGCTAAACTCAAAAGACACAGTACTCAGTACCTTATGGTTTGGTTTTTGTTTTTTTTTTTCCAGATCTGAATACTGCTAAAATACTTATTTTTATTTTAATTTTGTTTTGCAATTAAAAAGAAAAGTCATGAAAGTAGGTATTGTCACCAGAGTAGCACTGGAACTGCCACGGAGCTGAATTTTAATTAACCCCCTTATGGTTGTGCTGATTGGAATGAAATCTCTGAACAAAACCCAAAGTTTTTAGAAAACAGCTGTAACATTTCATGGCAAGAACTAAAAACTGAAAGCCTGACTCATCCCTTTGCAGGGGTGTAGCTCACCTCTGTGTACAGAGCTCCCCGTGCCTGTGCACTGCCAAGGGTCCTCTGGAGCTGTAGGACTTCATGGGGCACAGCCCTGCCACCGACTTCTGTGAAGGAGGGAAGCCCCCTCTCCTCAGGGTGGGTTAGTGGGGTGTAAACACCACAGAAGTCAGCCTAGCTGGTGGTGTGGATCTAAGTGGGAAGAGAATTGGGCCCTGACTAGCAAAGGGCTACCTGATCTTTAACTTGTAGCAGGATTGATTGTTACACAGTGTTTGAAAAAAACCTGATTTGTTCAGACTGTATATATACTTTTATATATTCCTATTTATATATATAATCTTTATAAACACACAATGAAAGAAAGCCAAGGTCTCAGACTGGCAAGGAGAGCAGCGCTTTTTGTTTTAGGTTTTTTTTTCCTTTTCTCTTTTTTTAATATTTATTCCAACTTCCCTGTTTTGCAGCTTTGCCTTCATTGAGTATTATTACCGAGGCAAGCAATATTGTTATAGCACCAGAACTACATGAAGCTGAGTTTAATCCACAAAGCTGATTGGTAAAAGTCCAGCCCTCACATAAATGTGTTTGGTCAGAAGCAGCATAGGCAAATATTCCCTCTCCCCTCTCTTTCCAGACAGTACATGGCACAAAGCTGTTTGCCTCATAGCTGTGAAGTTGACCCCCCCCAGTCCCTTTGACTTAGTAATGATGATTATTTTTAACATCTTCAGGATCTTAGGCATGAGAGCTTACAGCAACTAAAAAGAAGGAAACAAAGGAATAGTGCAGTTCTCATCATCGTCAAAAGAAAAACAATACAAAGGTCGCTTGGGTTGCCTGCACCCAGGTTCAAGATTGCTCCAAGTGTCTTGTTCTTGCAGCTCTAATACTGAGATCCCAGCCCAGGAACGTGTTCTTTTCATGAGTCTGTGATCAGGGCTCTTGCCAAGTGGAAACAACCCCTCTGTGTCTGAGGGAGATCACAAGGTCGACTCCAGGGACGAATCCAGGATGTCATCGTGATGGCTGTTGCTGTTGGAGTCGCTGTCGTAGCTCTGGGGACTGGAGTAGTTGGCTGCCTCCTGCAGCCTCATTAGCATGTTCATCTGCAAAGGCAAGGAAGTTCATGATTATTTGTATTCTGAGGTAGGAACGACATTAACTCCACAGTATTGGCTTTGCCAGTAGGCAAGGAAGGAAGGGAAGGAACGAGCGGGGTCAATAATGCTGAGACTCTGAAAAGAGGTACTGGCTGTGAATCACAGCAGCATTCAAGTTACTGACAAAACACAGCTTTTCCAGTAAAGGAGAAAATGAGAGGAGTGAAGGGATTAGTCCACAGCCATAGAACAGTTCCTGTTCCTAATCCCTACAAACAAGGGAAACGAAGCAGTTCTGCTGTTCCAGAAATGAGAGCTTACCAGAGGATCTCCCTCAGCATCACTCACTGGAACTTGCTTGCTGGTGGAGCCTTCCCTGGACACGGAGTAGCCATCAAAGCCCACGTCCTCGGGCCGCAGCTGCAGCAGAGGAGGCCACTCGTGGTGCTGGGGGCTGGCTGCCCAGGGGTAGGTGTCCATGACCCACTTGGCAGGATCCTCCCAGGGTGCTCTCCTCCCATACAACTGAAAAGAGCACAAAACCACGTCAAACGTTCCAAGCATCTCATCGGGTGCCTACCTAACTGAAATGAATGTGCTGTGGCTCTTGGGCTGCAGGAAACACTTTGCAAGCAGGGCTGAAGGTGAGATTTTCCTTCCCCTAATGACACACTGTAGTAACAGGGCACCAAAGAAGGACACGGTTTCACCACAGTCAAGAGAACAGCAGAGGCCCCCAAAAGAGACCCCGTTTATTATGGATACACAATTTATAGGGTTTGCAAAGTGAGAGAGGATTGGAAGATGAAATCCCACCTCTCAACCAGACTGGTGAAGTGCCCAGTCCATCAGATTCCCTTCTCCAAGAAGGAATGGAAACAAAGCTGGTGTTTTTAGTACAATGTGTGAGAAAATCTGACTCGAGAATATCAACTTTTCAGAAGGCTTTCAAAAACAGGGCGACAACACACAAAGCCCTTTGTCATGGCACTGATTTGGAAGGAGCTGACCACCTTCTCTGAGACTGCAGTGCCCTTCTCCTGGCACCAGCTGAGGGGAGTAACGCCTGAAAATAACATCACCTAATAAAGTCAACTTAAAGAATGTCAGCACACAAAAGAAGCCATCAGTGCTGACATCTGGACTGCACTGGCAGCTGCCTTACAAACTGCCATGGATGGAATGTGGAGGAGGAAACGTCAGATCTGTCATCAGGCAATAATCATGGATGTCAAGGCATGAAGATTTCAAGTAATATTTTTTCATGTTCAACCAAGAAAAAGCCCCAGCAGCATTTGTCTATGGTCAGGTTTCTAAGAAAGCAAGTTCTGCTTCAAAACATTTTTTGTATGGAATAGATTTTGTTACTAAATCCCAACATACCCTGCCTGTTATATTCCATTTGCCTCAGCTAGACAACACATTCATTTTAATGCCCCATGACTTCCAAAAGCATAAATACAACTTCTAGTGGCTTTAAAACATTTATTTCCCCTTTATAAATTTCACCATCAACATCCTTCAGCAACTGGAGTTTGACATTTTGTCACTTGAATTCAGAGAATTGTCCCCTTCCTTTATCCCCTGTACAGAAGGGGAAAAAGCACTGGTTTAGCAAGGAAATTAAATTTGCTGATGGATCTGACTTTCCTCAACACTACTTCTTCTTGGTATGTTTTTTGTGGGTTTAGATTTTGCATGCACAAGGCATTAAAGTGCTGTGAATACCAAACCCTGGTGTGCTGTGAAGCAGGAGGGAGCAGAGGTGCCAGCAGATGGTGCTAGGCAATCTCAAACAGCCTCCTCCCAACTCCTCATCCTTCAGCCCTGCTATGTTACCTTCCCAGCATCACGGCTTCAAGTTGTGGCAAACCAGATTTCCCAGTCTGATCTTGTTCTCAGATTTCCAATGATACATGTCATTTGGTAAGTGGTGAGGATTTTGTATTTTTCGTGTCTTTTCTCCCTCCAAAGTCTGAGTGGATCTGAGCTCAGGAGAGACTAAATGACTCAGTGTCCTCTTCCATGGCAACCAGGTCTGTCCACCCCTCCCACTGGCACCTTTTCCTAGGAGCAAGTCATGGGACAAGGATGGAACAGGTTGCTCCAGAAATCATGAAAGGAAAATCACTGGGGTAGGAGTGACAGTGGCAGGAAGCCACAGTTACTCTGGGCCCTCTTTCTGCTGGTGCTGCGTTCTGTACTGATCCACCAAGCAGTAAGAACTCAGGTTTTATACAACTTTCTTATTTTCACATCCCTATTTTGAAGAAAACAAGTCAGCTCCCATGGGAGAAATTACTGTAAGGATGCATTTGGCTTGTTTGTGTTTGACCCAAAATAATTCTCTAAATGAGAAACAGAAATATAAAAATAGCTGAAAGCAGATCCACAGAGATCAGAATGAAATTAAGAGTCCACCTTTCCTTTCTGGCAAGCAATTTCAGGAAAGAAGATGTGTTCTCAGAGGAGTCTTTGTGGGTGGGAGGAACAGAAAATAGCCCCAGATGAAACCCACATTTCTAGCATTAGCTTGTTCATTAGCACCGCTCTGGCTACTCTTCAAGTACTAAAGCCTATCTTCTTCTCCATCAACCAAACAAAAGAGAAATTATGTAAAGAGGGATGAACTAGTGCAATTTGGGGAAATGGGACTGAAGGGGATAAAGAATCTAAAGCACAAAGTGAGAAACTGAAGTCCTTACACCTGGAGCACAAGCCACTCAAATAACCTAAGGAAAGATGGAGATACTGGGCAGAATAAACAAGCAAAAGGATGGTTTTATCAACTGCTCTCTCTCTTTCCCCACTTACATTACTCATTTTTCAATGCTTTCCACATGCACTGATCAGTGATATGAGAGCTTCAAAACCCAGTACAAGGGGCCCATGCATTACTGTGAGTATCAGTTTTCTCCTTTTCAAGAGCAAACAAAGTCACCTGCTCTCCTTTCTCTTATTTTAGGTTGGAAAGATTCCTGGCTCTCATTACCTTTCTTTATAAAAAGTTTTATGCAAAACAGTTCTCCTGTTGTATTTCTAGCAAAGTTCCTGAGTGTGTTTTGTACTCCAGGGCCTATCACTTGCCTCATGTCTAAGAGTCTACCACAATTGTCCCAAAGAAAATGAGGTCTCCAAGTACTGACAAATTTCAAATGGCAGTTGCAGTTTGCCCAAATTTTACCCCAAACTTGGAGGATTCATGTATTTCACAGATTTCTGAGAAGGCATTAGTAAAAGCTTAGTTCAAAACCATATTTTAAATTATCTGCTGCTGGGCTTATTCTGTGAATAAAGAACTGATTACTTTAAAAACTGGTTTTTTCCCCTACCTAAATGGCAAGTCCATAGCAATTCTCTGCTGAACTCTCCTCCTTATTCCAACAAGCTTCATAGTCATACAGACCCCAAAAATTTCATGGCAATGCTTAAAACTATTCCAAATTGCCAGAGTATGAATCAGTTACTAAGCACAGGCAATCAGTGACGATTTCACTTCATCCTCTGAAAGAATTATGAAGGAATATACTGAAAAAAATCATCTTCTATACTGAGAAGTAATCAAAATGTCACTGACACTGATCCTGTCACTCATGGAGGCATTCTCTCCAGCCACAGCTTTGTTCCTACACTGAAAGATTTGATTTCCAAAGGAAAATCCTGTGTAATTAAGTTAATGACCACAAGCATATTTTTCTGATGCACAGAATAGTTTTAAGGTGTTCTTCTGGAACACAGCACTGAAAGGTATTTGTATGTCTAACTCCCCCCACTGAAAACATCAGCACTTGGGCAGTCAATCACTTATTCCATTCTCTATTTCAAAAGTGTTTGAAGAGACTAATCCTGCCTGAAATTATTGGTAATTCCAGTTATATTTTTGTAGAGGTGCAGATATTCAATGTGCAAAGTTGTATCTACAGAAAATGTTGCCACTACTGAGTTCTGTTGCCTTTTGAACAGATGCCATTCTAGACCTATGATTTTTCCCTTTTGCCTGCTCACCTGCAGCCCTTCTCTAACTGCCTCCAGAAGATATGGAATGATGGAGTAGTTCCACAAGTCAGTGAACCAAACTCTAGAACCATCTACATCTATTGGACAGGAGAGGAAGAGCCGTGGACCTGGAGAAGGAAATTCAGATATTACACTCAAATCACAGTCATGATAAGCATCAAAAATAGGATTGATAACATCTAAAAGTAGGGTTTTAAAGAAAGCCTTTTTTTAGGTGATACAGCACAAAGAGGTGAACAAAGACACACCTGATATACAAAGAAATAAAACACATATATTTACATATGCCTGGGCAGGGTACTTACCAATAGTAACATCAGAGGAGCTGTGAGCCTCCAAGAATTTGTTCAGATGTTGCCAGACCTTGGGAATCCAATCAATAATCTTAACCAGCTCTGCATTCCTCATCCTGCCACTGATCTCTGTTTCAATCAGTTTTCTTCTCAAGAAACGGCCGAGAAAGCCTTTGACTGGCTCAGTGTGGTTTGCACATAGCACCCATCTATGGCAGAGAAACAGCAGAAATGGCCATTATTTCTCTTCCATGCTACTGAATGTAACTGTTCTTGACTACATTTCTCTTCTTATTTCCAGATTATCAGGATCAAAATGGATTATTGCAGTCATACATGTTTTTCAGCAAAAGTTACTCGGGAATATTTCACTAGATGAACCAGTTTTTATTGTGCATTGTTTCAGCTCATTTGTCATTAATCTGCTTTGCCTAAATAGTGTCTTACTGAAAATCTGGTAGAAGATCATATATCTTAACAATCCTCTGTAAAGTAAAAGTTTTATGAATCCAGTTCCTTTAATGACACCACCATAACCAAGCTGCACATGTCAGGGCAGCAACCAGGAGCAAGTGGCATTTCTCTCTCACTTTGCTATTTCAGCTGATAAGAACAATTTCAGATGACTCAGCAGCCATTACTCCTTTGCCAGCCCACAAACATAAATGAGAAACATGAATAAACAGTACCTGAAATTATGGTGAAGTTGAAGATTAGGTGTGGAGGAGGTGGCTTGGTTCATTGTGCCAATAATGTATGGACTATTGGGAAAAAAAAATCAAGGAAATCAAACTTGTGAACTTTGAAAAAGAAGTTGAAAGTAAAACCTGAGCATTGAAAAGGTTATTCAAAACTCTTTGGTTGAAGAAGGTTTTGTAGCTACTTATAACCAAATCAAATTCTCTACTGAGATTCTGAGTACATCAAATTCTGAAAGCAAACCAGAAATCCCAAAACAGGATCTTTCACTACAAATGGGGTTTTATACAAAAGAGCTACATCATGAAGCAAATACAACTACGTTTTAATTACTTATTTCAGAAAAATGGATAATTTTATGAAGGAAAAAGATCCTTCTGTAGCACTGTCCACAATATGGACAACCTGATCATCTTCCTCCACATTAACTAAATTAATGAGGACCTTGGTTTTGTGATTGGATTTTGCAGCAGCAGTGCTCTGACAACAGGATTAATATTTGCAACGTATTCTGATATTATTCCTTTACCATTTGTGGTACTTGCAGTTCAGGAGTCCATTAAAGATCTCTCCTAGGGAGCTGACATGGTGCAAATTATCCAAAATGATGACAAGGGGCATATCCACAGCATTATTTTCACTGTTGCATTGGTCTGCCAGGTTGGACAGGTACTGGCGGAGTTCCTGCAAAGCAGATATAGAGAAAAGAAGAGAAAAAAAATTTTTTTCTTCACATTCCTTAAAAATTCAATTAAGATAGAGAAACTTGGTAACAAAACCTAAAGCAAAAGAGTCTGACATCTAACAAATCACACCTTTTCCATGAGAAAACACACTATATGGTTGTCTTTCTCTTTTGTAGGTTATGCTGAAGACTCAGAGACCATATCAGAAATCCTGCATGAGATAAGGGCTTAAAGAGGAGTAATATTTTGTAATTTAGTCTGTGTTTTTTATTCATCAATGTTGGACCCAAGAGGTCTGAAATATATTTTTGTTTCTTTTCAGGAACTTGATCAACTCTCCCCATACCAAACCAAACTCTGCATTCCAGCTAGATTCGTTATATCATCTCGCAACTGTGTTTCCAGCAAAATACAGCTGACAAAGTTAATCTGGAACAAAGCATCCCTCGTCAGAGGCCAAATTTGGATGCCTTCAGTAATGCTGTGAAAGAAGGACGAGCTTTTAGTGCTGCTGTTGAGTGCTTGAAATGCTCTCAGCACCTTTAAAGCGTGTCTGAAATCACACCAGTGCCTTACAACCACAATTTCAACCATTCCTTTCCTCCAGGAGAAAATATGCCTAAGGCCATCAAATATACAGCTTTTTTTTTTTTATTTTCTTTAATCTAGATGATCACTGGAAGTGTATTCAGCAAAACCAGCAGCACACACATAAAAAAGCAGAGACACGCCTTACCTGCCCAGGAATGTGTCTGCACAACAGCCCCTCCAAACCCAGCACATGATTACAACTGCTGATACTTGCAGCTGCAGAAGCTCCTGACAGCCTGGAGATGCATTTGAGGGTTTTGGGAAAAGTGCCCACGTGCAATAGGGATTGCTTAAATCTCTGGGGATTTTATGCAGGTGTTCAACTTCCTGGGCAATTCTCAGGCTCCTAAACACTTGAAAATCACGACACCTTTAGGTGTTTAAACACACACCTGGAAGCCTGCTGTTCCAGGCCCATCTTCAGGTGAACCTGAAGACCTTTAAACGTTGTTTCCTTCAGGATGAACACAAGGCTTTGGGAAGAAAGAGCAGCTCCAAGTGAGGGACTGAGGAAGGAGTGTCCCCTCCTGGCTGCGCGCCTGGCGCGTGTCGCTGTAGAGTCACGCACGACACGAAGCCGTGTTCTTTTCTCAAAATGCACAACCCACTGGTTTATTAAAAACTGAACACTATTTATAGTGTACATAGTAACAAACAATATTCCATTGGTTACTACTCTGACTCTATAACACCATAGGCTAAAAAGCATAAACAATTACTCTAACCAATTAGGAAAGGGCTCACGTACTGTTTTCTGCAGGTGTGAGTTGTTATCACAGAAATCACAGGATGTCCAGGTTGGAAGTGACCTTCAAGATCATCAAGTCCAACCCATGCCCTAACACCTCAACTAGATCATGGCACCGAGTGCCACATCCAGGGATGGTGACTCCACCACCTCCCCGGGGCAGACCATCGTTCTTGCTCTTAGGTTGACACAAACTTAGCCTGAGAACACGGATTGCTTCGATTCAGTGTGTGGGGACACATTTGCTTTCTCACGGGCAACTTTGCTTCGTGGCTTATAGCTGAAAATTCCTCTGCTTTAAGCTGGTTCAGCACCCGCAGGGGCGCGCTCACCTTGCTGGATTTGTGGTCGACGTTGAAGGTGGCGATGATGCCCTCGGCCAGCTCCCTGCCCTCCCTCAGCACCATGTACTCGGACAGCCGGTTGGCCAGGTAGGTTTTGCCGGTGCCGCTGGGGCCCGACAGGATGATCCTCCTGTGCTCCATCAGCAGGGACACGTAGCGCTGCAGGATGGGCTTGGGGATCAGCGACTCGAAGACCAGCCCGTCCAGGCTGCTCTCGCAGATACCTGCAGCAGGGAAACACGCCTCGCTGTAAGGGGGCATTTCCCACTGCCAGCCAAACTGACCTGAGCAAGCTGTGCTTCACTTCACAGATAAACCCCTTCCCCTTCCTTTCACTTGTGGTTGAGAATCCACAGAATTCACAGGATGTCCGGGTTGGAAGAGACCTTCAAGATCATCGAGTCCAACCCATGGCTCAGCACCTCAACTCGACCCTGGCACCCAGTGCCACATCCAGTCTTTCTTGAAACACATCCAGAGATGGTGACTCCATTCCAGTATTTTATCACCCTTTCTGTAAAAAATTCTTCCTGATATCCAGCCTGTATTTCCCTGGCACAGCCTGAGACTGTATCCTCTGGTTCTGTCAGTTGCTGCCTGGAGAAAGAGCCCAACCCCAACCTGACTGCAACCACCTTTCAGGAAGTGAAGAAGAGAGAGGCACACAAAGCTGGAAAAAACCCCCAAGTGCAGGGGTGACCTGTGGGCTCTGCCTGGATCCTCCCTCAGCCTGGTTAAATCCTCAGCTGCACCCCTAAAGCCCTTTGGAAGCTGCCACACCAAAGGATTCCAGGCCACACTTTTCATGTACAAGCCATCCATTTTACAGCATTTCACCATGCATTCACCCAGAATGTACCTGTTTACTTTTGGATCACTAGACAAAAAAAAACCCCAACAGCTATCATCAACTCCCCCTACTTTCCCAAATGCTTGTAATTAAACTCCTCCCCTGTATGCTGATAGCCATCTCCTCTAACAGAAAACTCCTACTGATAAGCATTTATGCCCTGTCAGCAGTCACTTCAGGCAGAATTGGCTCAGGGAAAATACACAGTGCTTCAAAATAAACAGCAGGAAGGGAAGTTGGCAGATCACCCAGAGAAATGTTTGCACCTCAGTGGTTACTTGGAATATGAAATATTTATATAGGCAGCTTTATATCTCAAAGGTATATGGAAGTGATTTTTCCATAAATTGATTAAATACATTTCTATTTTATTGAAAACTGTTATCACGTGTGAACCTTCAAGGCACAAGTCAAGCCAGTGCAAGTTAAATATAAACTCAAATTACAGCTCTACAGACACACCTTATGCAATACTTCAGTTAGGATTTATGACTGGACAATGCATTTTATATAAGTAGAATATCTGGGTTCATGTCAAGCCTCAGTAAATTGATGTATTTCACAGTTTATTTTGTCTTCCTGCCCACTGGTTTGCTATACAGGGTAACTTGGTTTTTACACCAATATTCAAAAATCTGCTTTCAGTCAAATTTCAAAGTTCATCTGAAGAAGTCTGGCATGGCCCTCAAATACCATCTGTCTACAGATTTCACTGGTCTAACTTTGAGCAAACTGATAGATGTTCAAAATGCAGCAGTTGAGGGTTTTACCCCTCAACCTGGTTTCATTCTAGAGATTTCATTAAAAATCCCTGAGAAACCATATGAGAAATGTAAGTATTAAATTTTTATCAATATTACAGAATGAAATTGATGGGAATCCTGAAAACCACACATTTTGAAAAATCCAGATTTTAAGGTGTTTTATAAAATCTGGGCTCCCTCCTTCCTGGTACATAAGGAGAGACTCTTTAGTGAGAGCAATCAAGCAAATAAGTCAAGAATTTTTTTAAATTTTTTTTTTTTACCCTGCATGAAGGAAATAACAACTATAGCTGTGATAGAGGCAATGAAATTTTGAGGCTTGATTCATTTGGAAGGTACTTGGCTGCTCAAACAGCTCCACTGCGTCCCTTGTGGTGTGAGGTCTTCTCCAGGACAACTCAAGGTCTGTGCAGTGTGTAATTATTCCTACAGTTACTATTCCTACAGTTACAGGTTGAAAACTTGCTGAAATTTCAGACTTAGCATACCCCAAGTGCTGTCTTCATCAAATGAAATAGAAGGAAGTAAATAAACAGTAGGAACTGGAAAAAGCAGCACAACAAAAAGTTTCTACTCCTCTGAGTTTCTTGATACAGCAAGCTCTGATAAAACCCAACAGTGAGAACTCCACCAGGTGAACTTACCTTTGATGGTAACTGAGATAGTGTTGTTTTCCCCAACCAGGTACCCACAGGGCAGCAGCTCCGGGGTCTCGGCACTGTTGGTGCGCTTGATTTCCCCGATGCTGTAGCCCAGGACACTGTCTGAGTTCAGCCCCAGCTGGCTCACTGGATCCACGTGGATGATGTACTCCTGGAGTGGAAAAGAGACACAGGAAGTCAGGCAGCACTGAGGGTTTCACAGAATTCACAGAATGTCTGGGTGGGAAGAGACCTTCAAGATCATCGAGTCCAACCCAACCCTGACACCTCAACTAAACCCTGGCACCGACTGCCACATCCAGTCTTTCTTGAAACACATCCAGAGATGGTGACTCCACCACCTCACTGGGCAGACCATTCCAGTATTTTATCACCCTTTCTGTAAAAAACTTCTTCCTAATATCCAACTTGGATTTCCCTTGGTGCAGCTCAAGGCTGTGTGCTCTGGTTCTGTCAGTGCTGCCTGGAGAAAGAGTCCACCTGAGCACAGCCACCTTTCAGGGAGTTGTAGAGAGTGATAAGGTCACCTCTGAGTCTCCTTTTCTCCAGGCTGAACACCCCCAGCTCCCTCAGTGGTTCCTCACAGGGTTTGTGCTCCAAGCCCCTCTCCAGCCTCGCTGCCTCCTCTGGACTCTCTCAAGAGTCTCAATGTCCTTCCTGAACTGAGGGGCCCAGAACTGGACCCAGCACTCCAGGTGAGGCTTCACCAGTGCTGAGTACAGGGCAAGAATGACCTCCCTGGTCCTGCTGGCCACACAGCTCTGTGCTGTGACAGTGCTTAAGACACAAAGTTAAATACATCGTGGTACCACCAGAACCCCACAGGAGAACTCGAGCTCGCAGCATTTTGTGCTCACTGACCTTAAACAGGCGTCTCACAACCCCATCCAGAACATCCCACTTGGTCTTCCCACTGACTCCAATGCAGCCTATGAGGAAGGTGCGAGGCCTGGAATCCTAAAGGCACAGAAATAACTCCATCAGAAAAGTGTGGCTAATGTAATTAAAATGCTGGCTTCTCTGCCCCCTCTCCTTTTATTTTTAAATAATGGTGCATCCTTACTACTCTATATGGTGAATTCTCAATGGTGTATGGAATCCTTTTCACATGAGAAACACTTTCTACAGTGTTGGAGTCATAAATCTAAAGGATACCTAGGTGCCTGTGATGTTAAGTTAAAGGCATTTTTTAATCAACCCATGAACAATTCAAAAATCTCTGAGAGGATTACAGTTTAGCAAAGAGACAGAAAGACTCTTAGGAATATTCCAGACAGAAAAGTAGATGTCAAATTCATTTTTCCATGACTTCACAATCAAAGATGTTACATTTGCAAGGTTTATCCTGTTTATTTCTAGAAATTCTGCTGTGGGTGCAGAAACCTATACATAAAGACATTATACATGGCTATATATAAAAGCAGTAATATAGAAGGAGGATTCATATTTATATATTATGTTTGTTATATCACAGCATTTTGAGTTTTGTAGCTGATTTTTAAGGCAGATAAAATAAATCAGAACAAATATAATTTCCTGTTTTCCTACAACTGCCCTCACTGTGAAATATTAATTGTAGACAAACTAATTTCTATCATAAGATTTAAGGTGTTACTAAACCTTGCTCTGACTGCAGTCAATTAGCAGCCGTTGTACTATTTATCCAGGGTTGTAATAATCAATGCAAAATTGGTATTTAATGAAAAGATCTGCTGAGTCCATTTTATTTCTGATCATTCATATTTTGGTCCACCCCTCAGAAAGACATGAACTTACTTCTTAAAACACACTTTTACGAGTACTCAAAAATGTGAGATAGCAAAGCCATTACTTGGAGAAGACAGTGTACTACAGTCATGCATGTAGTACATTAAATACATGAGATGGGATGCAATTTTACAATATTTGCAATTTATTTGGGTATTTAGGACTCTTTCAGTAACTTGTGGATGGAAAACATCTGAAAGATATCATTCTAAACAGAGGATACTGGTACCAAAAAGGACAGCTTGAACTAGGATGGTATGGTATAGACCTCCCAGTTTGGATTTCTCAAGTTCTTCCATAAGATTGGTCCTTCTGGCATTTTGGTCCCTCTCAGCAGCTCCAAGGAAGCTGGAGGTAGCCAAGTGCCTTCTCCATCACTAATAACTCACCAATTCACTGTTTTCCTGAGAAAATTCTTCAAAGTCCTTTGCAAATTTGAATCCCCTCACGCATTCCAAGGTCAGTTACATTTCAAAGCTGGGGATGAGACACAACTCACCTCCTTCCATTTCATCTCGTCCTGGAAGCTGACGACTATTTTGACGTGCCTGCCTCCTTCTTTGCGGGCAGAGCCATCTCCAGTGTCATCCAAGAGCATGTCTGTGGACAGGAAACATCAGCAGCTTCACAGCTGGAGCTCAATTACACTGGAGGTTATCCTGGTTTATATTGTAGTCAAACACAACACGTCTGGGCTTCACGTGCCCCGAGGTAAAACACAAGCACCAGGCTGACTGACTTCCTTGCCACATATCCCTCTTAAAAAAGGGAAGGTCACTGAAAATTATTAGCCAGTTACTCTGTATTTTCCTTCCTACGATATTATCCCCTGGCAAATGAGCACCATAAAATGGCTTTAGACATGACTTTTCAGAGCTGAGGTCATAATTGGACACCTCTGACCAAGGGTGTAGCAGACCTATGATGATATTTAAAAGAAGGCTTTGTGCCAGCTCGTGACGTATTTCCACACCTCAGCTGTTAATAATCCTCACGCTTTCATTTTTCCATGGCTAACCAACCCAAGCCTTCCAAGTGCAGGATAAAACCTGCCCCACCACCCTTCTCATTAAACTCACCGAGACTGGTTGACTCTGTGAGGTTGAGGCTGTGTTGAGAGAGACCCACTGAGTGTCTGGGAGAGGAGGAGATGGAAACCTGAGACTGAGCCCTGCTACAGCTCCCGTGGTTTTCAGATTTCAGCCGATCGTTCTCTGCTTTCAACTTTTCAATCTCACTCTTGAAAAGACAAGTCAGACATCAGAAGGCACAGTGAAAACACGATTGTAAGATAGCAACATAAGTAACTTAAGAATAAACAGTAGTTTGGCAGAAATGCTGTTTTTGTAATGTCTTATTTAAGGATTTTAATTATTACAGTGTCCTTCCTGTGAAACTTTCCTAAGTATCCTAAAATAGGGAAATATGTGGGAATTCACTAACGCTGAAATGCAACTACCTTAAGGCAGAGAGCACGGAAACATTGTGACAGCCAACAAAACCACGTCCCCATCTTGGGGTTGCAACAGCACCAAGGGAGGGCAGCAAATTCAGCTGTTCAAGCTGACTTTTAATGCAGGTTCAACACCAGGCACCAAGCTAAACACAGCCTTTAGCAAAAGCACGCAGAAACTTCAGAGCTTCACTGTGGGGGTGGGTGGCCCCCACAGGACGAGCACAGGCTGCAGGATCTGGGGTGGCCGTGTCTCACCTGCATCCTGTTCATGGCCTCGCGCAGCTGGTCCAGCTGGTGGGCAGAGCTCAGGGCTTCCAGGCGAATGTCCGTCAGCTTCATCTCCTTGTCCCGCAGCTCGTTCCGCAGCTGCATCACCGTCTCAGCCTCGCTGTCAGTGCACTCAGAAATCCTGCAGCACAGGCACAAACACACGCTCGTTCCTCTCCTCACGCTGCTCCTCCAGCATTTATTAGGAGAAGAGGAATAAAGGTTTCTTATTCTGCTCGAAGGAGGTAGCAATTTTGGCTTCTTGATACCGATGCCTCGGGGTTTTGGCTTTTATGTTTTTCATACATTTGTCATGCTGCAGTTCTTTAGTGTATAACTCTAGATTTCATGTAGAGTGTTAGCTATTGCTTTCTCATTTTGGTCAGACACAGCAATTCCTCTCCAGGCCTTGGGATTTTAGCTTTTATGTTTTTCATACACTTGTCATGCTGCAGTTCTTTAGTGTATAACTCTAGATTTCATGCAGAGTGTTAGCTATTGCTTTCTCATTTTGGTCAGACACAGCAATTCCTCTCCAGGCCTTGGGATTTTAGCTTTTATGTTTTTCATACATTTGTCACGCTGCAGTTCTTCAGTGTGTAACTCTAAACTCCATGCAGAGTGTTAGCTATTGCTTTCTCATTTTGGTCAGACACAACAATTCTTCTCCAGGCCTGGGAATCAAGGACACCTCACTGTCTCAGGCCCTGAGAAGTGTAAACAAAAGTGAGTTGGGGGGAGTAAACCTGGGCTAAATGACTTCATTACCTGAAGCTGTAACAGGGAGATCAACCTTCAATATGCAAATGGACCAAACCTATAAAAGTGTGAAAACCTGTGGCTCATCATTCATTTTTTGGGTGTATCCCCTCGGGGGGGGCTTTGTCTGACCAAAATGTACCTGAAGGCCCTTCAATAAATATAACTAATCTTTATTCTCTTAGTTTTGTTTGGCCTCTGTTTTTAGGTAGTCCCAAAAAGCATCAATACTATAAATCAGATATTTAATAGGTCATGGGAATTTTAGAGACCAATGAAACAAAGATGTCTGAGGGTTAATTTTCTTTAATCAGCATCTGAAACAGAATTATCTGAAATCACCTACTATTGGATAGTCTTTGTTTTTTTTCACAGTAGTTCCTGTAAAGGAAAACTTCTAAAGTAAAAATCTAAATAAATTAAAGGGGTGCAGGCATTTAACAGCAGTTGGTTGGGGATTGATGAGTTCACAGACAGATTTAGAGCTCACCAGGTGTGCACAGCTGGGTTTCCCTGAACTGCTCTGGAGGGCTTTGGAACTCTACACCTATTCAAGCATGATAAATTCCTGCTTGCTTAAAGAACTCATGCTTAAAAAATTTTTGGTGGCATTTTGCTTCCCCCCTCCACCCACAAAAAAAAAATTTTGAGGGTGGAAAAACAATTTTACCAATTTTTTAATTTGTTTTTTTTTTTTTTTTTTTTTTTTTTTTTTTTTTTTTTTTTGTGTAATTTGTATCTGTATAAAGATCAACCACACAGCTGCATGCTTTAAGGGAGATTTTACCTAACATGTCTTTCCTTAAATCAGGTTAATGAGAGAAAGCCAATAAGCCAAAACACAGTTTTGTTTTTTTAGTTTTACTTGTGCTCTATCTTTCCCCCAGTTCATATATTTACTCTTTTCTCACATTTATCCTTTTGGCTTCCATAGCAAGGTGAGATGTACCCACACAGCATTTTGGCTGACAACAGATCGGATCATCATTTGACAATTTTCTGGCCAGAGAGCTCCAAAGTACAACTTGCTGCAGTCACCAGAAATGCACTGAGTTAGGCTCGAGAGACAGAAGAAGCTTTGAAACAAAAATCATGGGGGATTATCTTCTGCTACTGACATTTCATCACTGTTATACAGATGGAAACTATTGCTATTGTTTTCACCTCTTCATGTGAAAACAAGTGGAGGGGAACTACTCCAAAGCATTTGTTCTGAAATCAGGCTGGAAGCTCTGCATGACCTCCCAAGGTCAGGAGGCTGTCTGGTAATTACAGGTTTCACAACACTGCCTGTTACAACCTTCTGTATTTATTTATCCTGCTCAAGTGATAAAAACTACTGATGGAATTACCATAAAAGCTGTTTTACTGAATTTTCCATGCATGTTCTAAAACGTGGATTCAGACTCAAAACAGCATGGCAAGGGAATTGTTTAACTTTGTTTCTCAGGTGGCCATGGAAAGGACCAGGCACAGGTGGCTGGGCACCTACAGGAGGAAAGAGGGGTGCATTATCTCCATTTACCAGGCACAAGCTGTTAGATGAGCTCATCTGTATCACTAAACCATAAGGTTTGATTTCCTTACCTTTATCTGAATTTGTCAATAGAATTGGGAACTTATCATGGCAGATTAATACAAGTGTGTGCTGTGTTTAGACAAAATCCCAGATTTGACCTGGTTTGTTTAATTAACACCAAGAGATCCATTTAAGTTGGCAACTCAGGGTCTCCCTGGTTATAAATATTCTTGATACCCAGTACATTCTGCTGAGAGAGTAACCCAATGAAATATTTACCCTTCAGCACTGACACTGTGATTTTTGGCTTCCTGGACACTAATGCAAAGGTACTGGGCTGGGAGTCAGCTCATGTATCTTTAAATCTCTGAATACACAAATTCAGTATTTCTGTCCTCTGCCTTTCCTCCCCCAATGCAGCAAGATGTCTTCTACTCCATTTCCTGTCTAAAAATTACAAAAATCACTTACAGGGAATTGGAATGGGAAGCTCTCAGCAGTGGTGTTGAAACAGTGGTGTTGTGGTGTGGTAGCTTTGGTGAGGAAGGTAAGGAAGAATCAGTCATCTCCTCAATGTCTGAATGAGAAGATGCTGACTTGGGAGATTTCTTTTTCCCAAAAGCTTGCTTGAAGGAACTGCGTAACTGGAAAAAAAAACCAAGAGCACAGCAGCAGGTCCATCATTAAGAGTGAAACCAGGCAAAAAAAAAAAAAAACAAAAAAACCACAGAGCAAAAATTCTTAACATGCAAATACTCCAAATGCTACAGCCATACTCACATACATAACAACACAGGTGACAAATAAAAAAGCTTTTTCTCTTTTTTTTCCCTTAACTATTTTATCAGATTAATAAGGTCAATAGGAGTGGCTATGGATGCTTCCTATTTTTTTAAGAACTATTTGACAGCAAACTCTGTTCAGTGCAACAAGCAGTGTGGTGACAGCTTGAGGCTGTGCTGGCACAGGGCCCAGCCCAGGTTAATGATGCTGGAAGGGTTAGTGGTGTCAATGGTGGGTTAGCTTTGTACCTCGGAGTTTAAAGTAGGTCTTCCTTACCTCATTGACCTGCCAGAAGAAGTGCAAGCAAAAGGAAGTGGGGGAAGGAAAAAAGACATGGTTTTAACAGATAAAGCCACTGATAAGGGAAGTTTTGGATTTCTAAGACAAACACGACCAATGATTTAACAAAGACAAATAGTTACTTTAAAACCGGAGCCCTGGATTTTCCAAAACCAGGTGTTTCAAACCACATACAGCCATCTTTTGCATTACCTGAGGAAGACACCAGACCCAAACTCTCTTAACTATTTAAATTACATTTTTTCCTGAGCTCAAGCAGAGTGCTTTGGCTAAGAGCCAAGTTAATAATGTATTTTTCCTTGCAGGAACAGGTATTTCACCACGTGAAAAGACTGCAACTTCTCTACCTACCTGCAACTAAAATAACCTTCCGTAATGTGACTGCCATTTTCCAAACCAGCATTAATATTAATGTAATTAAACTGATGTTTCCCCAAAGTTACAATTCAACAGGTAGTGTTCAGGAAGCATTTGGACTATGTTGTTAGACGGTTTCACTTTTAGGTAGCCCTAAAAGTTAAACCACTGTAGAATCAAGGTCTGGACTTGATGATCCTCATGGTTCTACTCCCACTCAGGATATTCTATGTACACCTTTTAATGCCATTGCAAATTACACACAGGCTGGCTTAATATGAACTGAAAGCTGTTTTTAGGCTAGACAAAGACTCTTACAATAAGAAATGTTGAAAATCTGGTGTTTGAGTTCTGAATGGAAAGCTCCATTGCTTCTACACACAACACAAAGATCTTGGCTGAGAACTTCCTCAGCACTGGTAGAATAAAGAATGTGAGAATCAGATTCAACTCAGATATTTTTCTCAGCAGTGTTTTCATTTCCAATCTTCATTTCACAGCAATGATGTATTAATTTTTAATAACAACATAAAAATACTGTCCTGTTTCTTCTACTTCATGAAAACTCTATTTATCTTTATAATAAGAAATGTTCCCTTAATGTTCTTTAAAAACATGTTAAGAATGAGAATGTAGGCTGATGTAGGACCATATCCACTAGGTTACAATAACAAAGAATGGAAGCTAAACAAGAATTTAAAAAAGTGTTTATCTTAACCATGGCTTAATGACTAAAAAAGTTTTGTGTCACAAACTAAGAGTTGCTAGAAATTTCAAAATTACAGCAATTGACTTTGCCTATAACTAATGTACAGCGCAAGAAGGATTTGGACAGGATGTTGTTTCCATCAACCAATTATTTAAGGGGCAGAGTGGAATTGCTTCTTTTGTGAAGCAGCTGGCAATACCAAGAGATACCAAAATGAAACCTCTGAGATAAGAGAGAAATCAAAACAAGAACCTGTTCAGGAAGCTCTTTCTTACAGTTCAGGAGTTTCATCAATTTCTGAGAGGAGATTGTACAAATACAAATGAAGCTTTTACCAGCTCTAGCCACATTTTGCATTTCTACAGATTTATCTGCACACCCAAGAGATTTAGGGAGATTTAAATGCAGCGGGAAGAAAGGGGTGGATTGCTTTACTGGCTACAATAAAGGATCTAGGGATTTCAGTCCAAACTACAATCAGACTAGGTCACTAAGGCAGTTACTGTCTAATTGAAAATGGAGCTGAAGATAATGTACCTTTCCTCCAGTACAGGGTACCTTGTACATAGTACGTGATGAGCAAAGAGGGAAAAATGGGAAATGACAGGTAAGTATTGCAAAAACTTCCAGAAGAGATGTCCATCATGAAAAGCTTTTAAATATCAGTATTTATTTTTGGTATTATTCTTAGAACTCCAAGTTAATGCTGGACACAGTTCTTAAACTGTTTAAAATGCTCACTTCTAAGAAAGCCCTGCGAGATAAAAACAAAACCAAACCAAACCAAAACCAAACCAAACCAAACCAAGCCCACAAGAATGATCTTCTCTTGTAGGTTTGTTTTACTTTAATGACAGATGTCATGTTTTCCTTAAGAGGCTGGACATCACTTTAGCCAGAACTGATCTTTGACAGCTATTCCTAATTTAAGACTGGCCTTTTGGCTGTCAAGCTAAAATTCAACCCCATGCAGAGTCAACACAAGGATATACATCACTTACAACCCAATAAAGCCTTCACAGGAGGGTTTACCCAGGATTTAAGCAGTGCACAGTCCCTGTGCTGACCCTGCTGCACGGGGCAGGAAGGAGCGGCTGGGTGGATTTCACCATGCATGTCCTGACAATTTCATATAATCCTCACACAGTCTGCTCAAACACACTCACCCAATTCTTCCTCTTCTTTTTCTTGGAGTCAGTCTCGATGTTGCTGCCCACACTGGAGTGGCTGGTGGCACTGTTGATGCTGGACACACTGTCTGAGGAGTGCTGCCTCCGGATCCGCAGGTCCGAGGGCTGGGCAGCTCCAGGACCTGCATATGAATGGAGGCAGTGTCAAAATGACCTAGGAAATTTGATGGATGGTGTTAATCATGCAATCCTGAAGAAACTTTTAGGGGAAATCAGCGCTCTGACAATCACTTATCCCATTGGGTGTATTGTGTATTTCAAATCCTTGTTTGTTGTGATGAGATTAAAATCTGAGATGCTTCAAACTTTTCCTTCAGCAATTTATCCCAGTGTAAATTGCTGGGTTCCTCTGGCCAACTCTGATGGTTACATCAGCTATTCCCCAGAGGATTGAAGTCTCACTGGAGAGCCCTGGAGTCTCTGTATGTGGTGCTTGTCCCTCACCTTTGCAGTTGAGCTCAGGTGTGTTGATGACTCCATTGATGGCAGCCTGAGCAGCAGCATTTTGTTTCTTCAGGAGCTCAATTGTCTTCCTTAACTCGTTCAGTTCTGAGTCCTTGAATAAGGGAAAAAAACCATATGACTTTACATGGGAGAAGAACTCCAATGAAGCTGCATTTCCATCTAAGTATTGGTAGTTAATAGTGAATTTATGGAATATATATATATACAAGGAGGTGGAAATGAGGTTTGGGAAACCTGGGGATGCACACCCTCAACAGGGTGCAAAACAGCTTGGGTATTATGATACAAAAAAATGCATTAATAATGTAATGCAGAAATAATGTCTATTGAAATCCAAAAAGCCAGTGCTGCCAGTCTTGTAAGTGTTCTTCTAGGTGTCTCTTTTGAACATGTTCATGTATGAATGCATTGGGAAGAAATATATTACAGAAATATGCAATGTCCAAAGCAACAATTTATAGGAATAACCTGACCAGTTACCACAAAATCCCAAAGCAGAAAATGAGTGTTTTATAGAATTTTTTATTACATTTTCCTCTGTCACCACAAACTAGGGAGATAAGGCAAATAGTGCATGTGACTTTTTGCCCCACACAATACTACAGGAGGAGGACAAGCAACAATGCTGGGAACAGAAATGAAGACTTCCCAAACCCTTTGGAAGCTTGCCTTTTGTTCTGCTGTCATGGTCAGGCTCTGCAGTCGGATCGTCATGTTCCCCAAGCTCTGCTCAAATGCTGCCACCAGGTGAGCCTGAAATCAAACCACACAGGAGGAGTTTGTTCTCCTCCCCCAAAAAGGAGTATTTCTGCAGGTATTTAATCAGTCCACCCAGTGCATGGCACTGTTTGTTGTGTAAATGGTGCAGAGGGAACAACACCGCTTAGAAAAGGTCAAATGAGTAGAGCACACGTTATGGAAATTCTTGCCAACAATAAAAAACAAAGCAAGTTTTTGTACAGAGAAAAGTCAGGCAGAAACTTCCCTCCAACTAAACCACTATTTTCCTTGTGGATAATTAAGGCAAAAAGATACTGGCAGTTACAGGGATAGAGGTTCTCATGTGCTACCCCAACAGGAGAAGAGATGCTTTGCCAGCTGATTTACCTTCATCTAACTCAAAGACTGCTCCAGTATTTGAGTGCACTTGCTTCCAGCCAAGGTCAGCTTGCCACATATCATCCAAAATTCCTGCTGCTTGGCCAATTACCCTTTTTTATTTTCACAAAGAAACAAAAAATGCTTTCTCTGTGCTTCTTGGGAGGAGGATGTCAAATCTTTCCCCCAGGAAGCACAGAGAACACAGTGTCCATCACATGAAAGACATCAGCTAGGAACTGAAAATTACTGAGAAGCAAAAGGAAAGAAAAGCAGACTGAGAGGATGGAAAAGAACTTCAGAAACTGTATTTCTAGAACCATGACATGGCACTTTCATATGGGTTTTCATATGCATGTGCACACATAACTGATCACAGGCATATTTCAATATATATTTGTCTCATTAGCCATAATAATCTACACTAACCATAGGAAAAGATAGTATGACAAGTAAGACTATGAAATCTTTCCAAGCAGAAATGGACATTTTCTCACCTAAAAAAATACAGAACAGCAAAACCTTTCACAGAGCTATTCCAGACTCATTCAGCAGCAGCACACAGTTGACTTATCCTAAATAACTGTTCTCACATTCACAATGAAAACAAACATGAGCAGTACAATAACATGGGGATGTGCAGCTCTCATTCCCATCAGCCCCTATGAAAATAAGCAGAGCTGAGACTGTGAGAAAATGGCAAAAAGTAATTCAAAACCTAACACTACACACATAGGAAAATCTAAATATTTATTTTAAAAACACAGAGTGCACAGCTTCTGTTGGGGAGGATGAACAGGGAGCAACAAAGCTGATATTCAGGGATCCTCAGCAATACTTTTCAAAAGCAAAAAATAAACGGGCAAGCAGGACTGCATGGATTAGTAACAGGATACAAACCCTTAATACTTTGACCTGAGCCTTAAAAACCAGTTGCTCTTTCAAAACAGGATCTTGCAATTATTCCTATCTCAAAATTGTTCAGTGAGGTATGGAAAAAAAAAACATGTATCTTTACTTTTTATAGCTGGAAAAAAATGTTTTCAAATTCATGCCCTTGATGGCTTGAGAAGCATCAACAACTGTAGTGTCTATGCAGGGAAATCCAGGACAAAAAATTGTAAATTGAAGAGATTAATTTGTGTTGTCTAAGTTTTAGTTGCCTTTTATCAAAGGAATCATGTCTAAAAGAAACATCCAAGTGTCTTAACTAACAGCATTTATTAATTTTAATCTTTTTGGGAACAGACCTTGCCTTCTACATGGAAAAAGGGCATGTTCTCTGAAAAGAGGTGGCTAGAGACTGAAATTTAATACTAGGACAGTTATAGCAACATCTCTTGGCAATTTATGGACAAATCAGGGGCAGGCTCAAATCTAAGTTTAAATAGCATGAATGAAACACTGCAAAATTTTAGCAAAGTGAACCAAGCAAAAATGGAATATTATCAAAATAGTAATAATACATTAACTGGGTTTTTTTTCCTTTTGAGAAAAGCCCACAAGAAAAAGCCACAAAAACCCAAATGACCCCAATCCAAATAAAAATATAGAGGAGTGTACATTAAGAACTGTTCTCCACAAAGGGTGGTAGTAACCACACAGAAATTCTTGGGCAAATGAAGGGCAGCTGGGCCAGGCAATGAGCAGCCTGTGCTGAGCACCAGCCCAGTGACCCTGAACTGTGGGAAGGAGAATGCAATAAAGCCCAGGCAGAGCCAAATGAGCTGCTCAGCTGACAAGTTCTTTGTTTGAAGGACACAAGCTGGGTTATTTAACAACATCATTAAAAACCTATGCAAGAGAATCTAGTCCTGCTTTCTCACAAGTAAAAGGAGCTTCTGGGAGGAAACCAACTCATGTATCCATCCCCTTTGTATTTGAGAGGTAAATATAAGATTTAACTTTTGAAAGGTGTTTAAATATAAGATTTAACTTTTGAAAGGTGTTCTTTTCCTCTTGGGACAGTGACTAAGTGGTTCCATGCAGCCAAAGCCTTTTTATTTGACTTCTTTGTTGTAACTGTGTTCTTGGTTTTCCAGCTCCATTTTCAAGCTGGATGAAGCACTGTGATGCCTGCAGTGGACAGCACAGATTTCCCCTTGAACCTTTCCTGTGCTACTGCTCAGGGGAAACCTGTCCTTTACTGTCCCAAGCTTTGCATTCCCCCTATTCTGAGAGCTGATGGACAGGAATGTCCCCTTCAAACAGCACATGTTCTGATGTTTATTCATTCCCATAAACCAGGATGTCAGTATGATCTGATCTGTTGACTATTCATCTGCAGCTTATTTACTCTAGAATTGCTTATTTTCCTTGCAAGCCTCTGTATTGCAGATTCAGTAGCACAGAACACACAAATAAACTTGCTCAGGGTCATACAGTTTTGCCTCAACACCTCCTGGATTCCAATTTTTGCTTTATTTTTTGTCTTAAATTACTGATCCCTCAAATCCCTGAAAGGAACAAGCAGAAGTATTGCCTACACTGACAAAAAGTCAGGTATCTCCATTCTTTAGGCTTAACTTTAAATTAGTTTCCAGAGCCCTTTATGCCACTACTATCTGTCATGCCATTAACCCATATCTTTATGCAAGAGAAAAACATAATAACATTTCAGTCCAAGTTTCTACTAACTACCAGTTATAATCTTTATCTGTATCTCATCCCATCCAAATGCCAAAGCAAGACACTTTTTATAAAAAAGAGCTTGTTTTCAATGACTTTCTCAGGACCTTAAGATGGGTTATATACCCACAAAGCCAAATTAATATCACAACTCAGTTTTTAAAGAAAGGTGCAAGATAATTTAGTAGGGCAGAGGATGCTATTTTTGGACATGCCCCACACATGCATGCAGTTATTTCTTTAAACACATCAGCAATACAAAACTGCATGTTTCACACATGAAATCTTCTTGTCACTCAAAAAAACTGGGTGGTAATTGTTGCATTAAATGCATTCCAGGTCAATGTTTGCTCTCAGAGCTGTACTCACATTAGCAGTCAGCTGAGTTGTCAGAGCTGACACTTTTTCTTGGGATGCATCCAATTCTCTCCTCAGCTTGCGAATCTGTGGATTTTAAGGGAGCACTTTAGTGCATCATAACAAGGAGAAATAAAACAGCAAGACACACAATGCAGTGTGTCATTTATGCTTGCCAAGGAGGATGTGCTCTTACCTCTGACTGGCACTTCTCTTCAGGCTGTAAAATAAAAGGAAATATGTGAGGATATTGCAGCATAACCAGCCTGACAAAATTATGCAAATTCTCTTCTTGTATTTCAAAAACTCTAATCTGAAATCCTCATTTTGGATTCCCACATCCATATTCAGTTTAATTTAATCTCCTAATTTATTTACTCTTCAAGAAAAAGAAAATAGGCTTCTGGTGAAGTAGTTCCTTCTGCAGGAAGAATTTGGGCTGCACCTCCCAGCCTGCTGACCAGTGCACCTCTGATCTGAATCATGGAAAGGTGAAGCTCCGTCCACAAGGGACTGCACAAGGCTCTGAAGAACCAGGACTCCCCCAGAACTTGGCTGATCCCAGGCAATTCCCTTCATCCCATGCTCAGCTCCTTCCATGGGAAGGAGGTCACATTTTTCAATTCCAAAGTGATGTGAAAAAAGATTTATAACTTCCTCCTGCTTGGGTGCTGCCTAGGCACTGTGGTGATGAAAAAGTGAGGGCACACAGCCAGTTGTGAGGATGCTGGATATGCTGAAGTGGATATGCTGACCGCACTCTGTGGTCAGCATGATAAAACTGTGGCTACTATGGCCTGTTTCTAACCAAAGGTACCAGCTAAGCAGAAGTGTGGGGTAGGAAGTCACACACTCCACTGTTCCCTATATAAACATGACCACTACCAGCCCCCAGGAAAATTACACCCACCCAAACACACTACTGGGGCCACTCGTGCAGCAAGCACAGAAACCTCAAGCTCTGAGTATTCCCCTGTATTTTCAAACTCCAGTAAGCTTTATTTTAGGATCAGATTACCAAAATGAATACACACTTGTGGAGAAAATGTTACTGGCACAGCAAACAAATGGCCTTTTTTAGAATTATTAATATCTGGGCACTAAAAAGTGGACTTGAACTTTTTTAGTAGCAGATCATTAATACAAGGATGGAATGACTATATTTAGCAAATTTTGGGATGCTTTAAGTAATTAAGTTCAAATCTCCTTGTATCTACTGGAGTGCTTTGTAGCAAAACCTACTTAGCACAGCAAAACATACAGACTCAAAAATCAATGGCTGCTTTTAGGCCACTGAAGTCTGTGTTTAATGGAGACACTGCTAAATATCCACAGGCATCCTCATGAACATAAACATTCCTTTCCTAGCTAGCATTCAGAACACAGCCAAATGAAAACTGCTTTTCTTCCTGCTCCTTGAATGGCAAAACTAGCACAGCAAGACCAGACAATTCAATAATTCTGATGAAGAAATGAACTCTTCATTTCATTATACTCACTGTGGAATAAATAGAGGACGTACTGGACACCAAAGAGAGAGAAGAACCATGCACTAAAGGAAAGAAAACAAACACAATGAATATAAGTGCACTAACCACAGAGTGGAATCATCATAAATCACCCACTCTCAACCACCAATCTGCTGAAGAAATACTTGCACAAATTTCATCATCCATCATAAACTTAATTATTATTATTGCACCAATAAAGTATGGTTTGAAGCATGCATGGCCAAGTGATATGATCCATAACCTTAGATTTGGGAAAACTATTTTAAAATTCTCACAATACTTCTTTGTTTGGGAAAATGAGGTGTGGCCAAGAAAGTTCAAAAAAGTTTTGATGAAGATCTGTTCAGAAATACATATTTCTCCAGTTTATCTTAAAATCCTGGCAAAAGGGCTTACTCAAGATTAAAAAAAAAACCCCAAGAAATGAATAAGATATTATAAAGTTAAATCTAAGTATTTAATCTTCAGTTTTAGATGAGATTGAGGGGGGTTTTTGATTTTTCAAGATGGGAATGTCCTGAGAAGACCAAAACAGCCAGCTCCAGTGTGTAACCAAATGCTCCAGGAGAAGATGAGGAGGACCCAGCATAGAACAACATTGTCTAATTTTGGGATTGTGAACTGTCCTTTGAATGCAGCTGTATCTTCCTCCTGCTGATCAGTGCATCAGTGAGCTCAACACTCCCTTTTCCTGCAGGGTTTCTTGGTCTTTCTTTAAAGCAATGACATTTTTTTAACAAGGAAAAATCTTTTTCTCTCATAGAGAAATTAGCAGTGAAAATACAGCTACAAAACTTCCTAGAGAAGGATTAGTTTCAAGCAATTTCTGCATTTAAATTCAGTATATACACATACACTGATGGCCTAGATGATCTTCAGGGGTTGCTTCCAACCCTAACTATTTTGGGATTCTCAAGGTTGTTACCATCACTCAGGCATCAGGATTTACATATAAATATAACACCATTTCATTCTTTATTACACTACTGAAAAAAGTACCTGAAGCTATTCTTTCTGCTACTAAAACATGCAAAATTACTTTTCCTTTATTTTTAATTTTAGAAACAAATGGTACTGAACTGAAACTTTCGTTTAAAATTCAGGTACCTGAACACAAATCATATGAAATAGCACAAAATCACTTTTTCTTTCTTCTAAATCCTCCAGCCAAAAAAAGGAAAAAAAAGTTTAGAAAAACTGCCATTTTGCTCTAATTACCTCGTGCAATTCTACATTCATAATAAATGGGTTCTGCTTTCCCACTGACATTATATCCTAAGGCAATACTGGAAAGAGAAGTAAACAAGGTCTAAGTTGGCTTCTGAAGGAATTTAAGACAATTTAAAAAACCCACAAGAAAGCAAAAAAAAAAAAACCTCACACCCATTCGCTTTCTCTGGGTAGTCATATTTTCAATTAAAATGATCTTTCTAGTTAGACATGAAGGACTACACTACACTAAGAACATAAAAATAAGTGGTGTGAGTCAGAGGCAGGCTTTGTCTAATGGTGTGCTCCAGCCCTGCCTGCAACCACATATTTACTGAAAAGAATGGAAAGGGGAGACAGATACACAGTGATTATTCTCCAGGTACATCTTTGCACCTTCTGGGAATCAGAGGAGATGGAAATTCCAGGGATGGAAACTGCACTCAGACTCGTTTTGCCTGCTGTGACTTCTCTACCATTAATTTGCTTAACTGCTGCTGAATCCACTGGACAAAACATTTTGTCTGTAACAAAAAAATTCTCTTGTGTTTAGAAATGTAATTCTTTGCAGTTGTTTTACACCTACTTCTGAATCAGCCAGTAAATCAGCCCTTGAGTGTCTCCACATCACTGTGCTATGAGAAGGAATGGATAACCAATCTCTCTATAGCAAACCAAATTGCCTTCCCTTCAGCTATCATTTTCCATGCTGAAGATTCCTATTTTAACTTTGTATCACTGATGTTCTGTGCTTAAGATCTCCTTCTCACTTTTCTTTACTTGCATTTTCCCCTTAAGATTTTCAAGATGGAAAGCCAAAAGTGAGGCAATATTGCACAAGCCCACAAATGTACGGGGAATAGAATATTATTTTCTGGTCTGCCTCCCTATATTCTTCCTTGGTGAATTTTTTTCCAAGTTGAGTTGCAACCAAAAAAGAGCCCTTCCAGCTGGCCAGAGAGGAAACAGAAACCTTTACCATGGATTTGGTCATGCACATCTTTGAGTTATCATCAGTTGGAATTTTTAAGATCACATTGGGACTTTAATACAGGAAAGAAGACTCAAAATGAAAAAAAAGGGAAAGAACATATATAACTCATGACATCCTATTCCTTCCTTGTGAAACATCACAATCACACAGAATCACAGATTTATTTAGGTTGGAAAAGACCTCCAAGATCATCCAGCCCAACCAGTAATCCAGCACTGCCAAGGCCATCACAAAACCATGTCCCCAAGTGCCACATGTGAATAGCTCTTAAATCCCTCCTTAAAAATCCTTAAAAAAATTAAGCATTCCTTTTTAATCCTTAAAAAAAGGAATGGTGACTCATGTGCATCATCTGAACGTGTACATTATTTCAGATTTCTCATTTGAAGGACAACTAAGGAGTTAATATATTTGTGCAATTCCTTTTTAAGTATCTGCAGATGGCTTCTTGAAGGCTATTTAATTAGGAGCCTGAGGGCAGTTCTGCTCGTGATGCAATTCCTGGTTTTTTGCAGCCAGCATGCATCTGCACGCAGCCTACAAACCCAAATTGGTCTGGAGCTATTATTTCAAAGCACTGTAAATGCACAGGCAAGCATGGAGCATTTTTAATGCTAGAACAGAAAGGCTCCAGCCATGACCATCTGCCCAGAGAGCAGAAAGAACAACTGGTATTGCAGTCAGTAGCACAAAAAGGAGTAACAATTTATATCTCAACGACAATGAATTGCATTTTTTTTTCCCCTTGGAGGCTGAAGTATCAGGGTGGAACCAGTGGAAGCCCAGCTCCTGGTGAAGACTGCTGGCTGGGGAAACTGGAGAGCCAAGAGACCACTCAATTTTTACCCTGTGTTTTTTCCCCATGAAGTTCTGGAGAGTTTGGAGGCTGCTCCTGCTGGCACCTCCACAGCCCTGAGCCCCTGCCTGTCACAAGGGTTATGCACTGCAAGGCTGAGCAACCTCCCCACCTACCTGCTGTGCTGTGAGAGAACATGACTGTACTTCACACCCAGAGACAAGAGAAAAAAAGGCTTTTAAGAATAAATCCTGGCCCTGCTGAAGTTAATGAGAAACAAATGTCTTGTAATCTTATGTGCTAGGAAATAATTAAGAAGTAGGTTGGTAAGCTTTATTTAAGACCTGGATTTATGCTTCACTGACACTGGATGATTGTATAAAATCAATTTGTTCATTAACCACAAATTAAAAATTTCTAGAATACTTTTTAATCTGTTCACTCAAGGTGAAGGCAAATCTCTGCTTTATTCAGAACCACTTGTTCATTTATGCCTTGTGATTCCCTGAGAAATAAGCAGGAGCTAATAAGCAGGTGACTCCTGCCTTCTCTACAGCCAGGGAAGTGATGGAAGATCTTTCTCCTGAAGACAAAAATACAGAGGCTACACCTAAACATTCAATCCATCTGGTAAAGTATTATTATCCTTTTAGGCATAAAAAACTGAGGAAAATCTGAAAGGGACTTCTTCAGCATGCCCACTGTAGGACCAAATTCCTTCCTTAGATACAAAAGTGATATTTTCCAAATATTTTCAAGTCCTTAGCTTAGTGGATATCTCTTGGACCTGATTTTTCTTTTTTCAAATGAATAAGCACTTAATGGAACATTTCACCTAACTCTTTTCAAATGTTCCTTTAGTTTTTTTTTCATGGTTAAACATGCAACATTTAATAAATGTTTATTCAAATGAGCCTCTCTGCTGGACAAGAATTTCTGAACTACAAGACAGAGTTGAACCTCCAATGTGCCAAAATGGATTTGCTGCAATCTTGAGCACGGTTAAAAGACTAAGGCTACAATTTTTGGAGGGTATCTTCAATAAAACCCAAGTAAGTTTTACTGCAGTAGCTCTTTCAGTAAATCACTGCACAGATGCAGTGACTCAAATTCCTTCACAGATTATATCAGGGGCCAAATTATTAAGAGCAAGACTGTCCACCACAGTATGGAACTCTACTGACTGAGCATCTGGCTGTCTTTGACTGCTCATGACCATTCAGCTCTCTGAGAGCAAACCAAGGTCAATCCCTGCAATGACCCAGCTTTTAGCCCCAGAGCATTATTCTAATAATTTTCAACCCCTAATGAAGATCCTCAGCCACAGACCTCTAAAACACAAATGTACTGAAGCTAGATTGACTAAATTCAGTAACCAATTAATAACTGAATCTTCCCAGAGCCATATCCAATACATATTTTCTACCTCTTCCAATGGCAAAAAAACCCTGATGGGATAACCAGCATCTCCAGGAAGGCATTTTGTGGCTCTCAAAGGCTTCTGCAAGCGCTGAAGTGTGGTTCCCATGCATGCCTGGCTCTTGGGGAACAGCAACCATGGGGCACTGGCATTAACAGTGCTGAGTAAGTGCAGGTCTTCAGAAGCAGAGGAAAGAGCCATCAGAGGCTTATGTGGCCTGTAAAGTGCAATCAAGCTCCAATCCTTGCCAGAAAGGAGATTTAAGACTGAAAGAGTTAATGTTGAAAGAGTTTCCTATGAACCACTCCATGCTTGACTTCTCAAAGTGCAGTGCTTGAGGATTTTAACATGTGCTCACTCCTGCTACAGCCACGAGGATGCCTGATCAGCAGCAACTAGGACCTGAGTTAATTTGCAGGTAAATGCTTTTTCCTACTATATTTACATGGGCTCTTTTTATCAGGTGTGATTACATATTTGAAAAGATGATGAAGCACTAAGAAGATAAGCCTAGATGTTTCAAAGAACTACTCAATTCCTTTCTTTGGCATATCTGTTGTATTAAGTCAAGACATTCAGCAGAAATGAAAAGCAATTTGAGTACAGATCAAATACTGGAAAAATTACTGGGATAGAAACAGTCCAACTGATATCAGTTATGGAAACTATAAGCAGAACTGTAGAGGTGCAAATTCAGAATACCCCTATGGAAGAAACACTAATATGCTGACTCTAAGCATGAACTAGTCATTCTGAGAGCACTAAAAATGAAGCACAGGATGTGTTGAATGAAGCCATTTCTTGACAGTCAGGGTGTAGGTACAACACTTATTTCCTGTGTCTGACTGAAACAATCACTGAATAAACATCATCATTCTCTCTTGTGACCAGTGACAGGACCTGAGGGAATGTCCTGAAGTGTTGTCAGGGGAGGTTTAGGTTGGATATCTGGAAAAGGCTCTTCCCCCAGAGGGTGGTTGGGCACTGGAACAGGCTCCCCAGGGAAGTGGTCACAGCAGCAGGGCTGGCAGAGTTTAAGGAGTGTTTGGACAATGCTCTTGGGTACAAGGGGGGGTTGTTGGGGTGTCCTGGGCAGGGCCAGGAGTTGGATTTGACATTCTTTGTGGGTCTCTTCCAACACTCTGATTCAACGATCAGAACAACCGTGACTAGGACTGTGGTTTCACCTAATACTGGGAGCTCCACACGGAGAAAGCTGTGTGGAGGCCGATGAGCCCACTAAGCCAGGGTCCATTGTGGTCCCTTGGAGGGACAAACCCTAAGTTGAGGACTGGCCCCTTAGTTAGGGTGACAGAAAAGGCTTCTCCCAGGATACCTTGTGATCCTGTACAAATGTACCCCAGTTCTGCCTCCCTGGCTGGCCCGTTGGCCTACCTGCCCCTTTTCTGCCCTACAAGGTCAGGTTCCAGATTGTTCTCCCTTCCTCCCTCCCCTGTTGATCCCTGTCCCCTTGGCCACTCCTTCCCTGTCCTCCCTTCGGCCCTCACACCCTGGCCCCTCCTGTGTGCCGCCCCTGAGCCCTCAGACCATTGGGCCCTGATGCTCTCCACGCCCCTCCTACCCACATAAAACCCCCTGGGCCCCTCAGAGCACGGTTCTTCATCCCTGCACCCTTGCATCGCGTGGATGAGCGCTGAGGCCCGCTGCTGTGTAGGCGTCGACCTCCACCTCTACTAAACACCTCCAGGAACCCACAGGAAGGACCCCTCCTGCCTCCGTAGCCTTATTCCCACTGGCCGCGCGTGCGAGCGCGGTGAGCCCCCTCCTCCCCCACCGTGGAGAGACGCTCGCGGGAAGGCTGCGCTGCCGACCAGCCCGGCGCCCGCACCGCAGCGAAGCCGCGCTTCAACTGAAAAGGGCCAAGCTCCCGTGCCAAAGCCACCCTTTCTTTGAGCGTCCCCAGCCCTGGGGGACTTGACTGACCCTCCTCGAAGCCGTCGTGGAAGGAGCCGGAGCGGCTCATGGTGCGGCTCTTCTCGTCCAGCGAGACGGAGCTGTTGCGGAGGCGCGTGTCGCCGTAGGGGTCGTAGGGCGCGTCGGCGTTGGACAGGCTGTGCGTGCGCAGCATGCTGGGGTTGGACAGGCTCATCTGCGCCGCGCTCGTGGGGCTCGCTGCAAAGCCAGCGGGAGACTCTGGGTTACTGCTGCAACCGTGCTCGTTTTTCACGCCAACTACCAGCAAAATTATTATTTTTATTTCCCCCCACTACTTTGAGGCATAAATTTTTGATATCTTCATCTCCGGGCTTGTTTTTGTGAATTCAGTGAATGCGAGTAAGAGGGAGGCGAACCAGGCTAGTGAATGTGGAGGTCATTTTAAACACTGGCTGATATGTCCATGCTTCCACAAACAAGCTCAGTCACCTCACCAACAGCTCCTAGGCATGAACTAATTAACCCTCATTTAATTTGGAACTGCTCTTCCACAAAAATGGTAGTATTTTGTCTATACAGAGCAGGACTTACCTTCTTCAAAGACTTGAAGTTCTAAGAAAATGACATTTTTCTACGTATTTTACTCACAAATGTAGACAGCTTTAGCTTCCTAATAGCTGTACATTTCAGAACTTTTTTCCCACTATCATGTCCTGAGAACTGTAAAATATTAATTTTGCCTTAAAAGTCAATATTCTCCCAGCCAATATTCTTCAATATTCAAGTCAATATTCTTCCAGAGTACAAAACGACTCTAATCTCACATTTCTTGAAAGAACTTTTGTGCTAAAATTATGCCTGCTATTTACTAAGAATCAGTTCATTTCTGGGTAAAAGAAGGGAACAAAATCACTTCATCTGGCAAGTTTCTCTCAGTGTGCTGTCACTGCCTGTTTCTAAATAGATCATCCACTGATACAGACTATTGTAGAAGACACGATAATTCACTTTACAGGTGCTCAACTTCCATATCATCATTTGCTCTTAAATTAAATCCAATGACCCCTCTGGACTCCAATATCTCTAAGTTCTCTTCTTAAAAACATAGAAAAACGTATTTTCTTTTTTTTGGTGTTCATTGCTGTTTGTGGCCAAACAGCTTTTGAAGCTAATAATCTCTAACACTCTACATAAAGAGTTAAGTTTCTGGGCCTATGACAACACCTTTTGGTTATTACTTTTTTTAATTTCATGAACTTTCCTGACAGTTTGCTAGCTGTTGGAAATGTAGCTAGGCTTTGTGTATATTCATTTGAAATTTTGCTAAGTGTCAGTTTATTTAAAGCCACTTATTGAATGTGTTTCTTTCCAGAACACTCAAAGAAAGGCTCTAGAATGTCATTACTGCAACTCAAAACTATACTAGAAATAAATGACTGTGCAATCTGCTCCAAATTCACACAAAAATTTCACAAGTACAAGCTGAACTATTTTGCACATAATTATTATATATAAATTAGTTATTATATAGAAGTTACCATAAAAAATAGAATTATTTTCAATAATAATATTAATTATTAAGGAGAGACTTCTGAAAGTCATAAACAAACAGGTATTTTCTTCCCAAATGTCACTTAAAGACAAAATTTACTAAACCTGAAGAAATTGCAAGGCAACTAAGTCATATTTAACCAGCCCACCAGAGGTGAGCACCACTAGCACTTTAAATCAGGTTATTTCAACTGCTGATAGGGTCAACTAAAACCTCCAATGCCTCATGGATCCTGCCAATCAGCTTTCATTGTTTCCTTAATTTAAAATGTGTTTATCAATGAAATTAAGTGAAGGAATGGCAGTTGTTCTGAATTGAAACTCCCCTGACTTTTATATATTGCTTCAGATTGAGCTTTCTTCAATTTTCCAACAAGCCACTTGAAAATGACAAAGATAAAACACCAAACTGATGAGACTGGCACAGAGAATAAGCAAAATGCTTGGATTTTAGAGAATTATTGCTGTACAGTAGGCATCATCTTAGGTCCTCAAAGCACCCTAAAGTGTGATATTAACCAACAGATCTCCTTGAACATTTTATAAAGCTCACAATTTAAATTAAAGAATCTGATTACTCCCAGAGAAGCAGTTTGAAAGTTACTGCAAGTATGGCACCTTTGGGCATACGAGATAATGATGCTAATTAGTCACACTCATTTCAATGAAAGCACTTCCTCAGGTTCAATGTGGGCCTTGGAGCTGCTGAAAGAAAATCATCTTGTGTAATACCCTGTTTTGAGGACATAAAATGCATTGCTGTGATTATTCAAACAGATAATTATTCACCAAGCTGCGAGAAGTTAAATCTAGTTCCAGAGGGTGATGTTATGCTGGATCCAGATGAAAATGGAGAATTGGCAGCAGTATCCTGCAGTCCTCCTGCTGAATGGGACCTGAGCCATTCCTTAGCATCCTCTTGACTACGGAGCTGGGAGGATGGAGTATACCTGAAAAAACAAATAGGTTTTTCACTATGAACTTTGATATTTATTTGACCTTTTTGTTTAAAAAAAAAAAAACCCCAAATAACCATGAAATGTCACAAGACTTGGGGTGGGAGAGACAGAAAGAAAAGTGGAAGAATCCTCATATGAAATTAAAGGATTAAATGATATAAAGCCAATAGAATTCGGAATTAAGGAGCTGCTCCAAGCTCTTCCAACATATTCCTAATTCATTTCACCTCTGTTTTGGGGGAAAAAAAACAAACCACAAACTTATTTCCTTCTTTTGGTTCAGCCAGAGTGAACTAAATGTTGTAGGTAGCAGTTGTGCAGTGCAACACTGTAGATAAAATGTAGTGTGTGCTACATCATATGATTTAAAAATAAAACTGGAACTTTGAAAACCTCTCCTTAAGTTATGCCAAAATTCTAATACTACTGCAATATTTTGGTACATCACTAATCTTAGCTGACTTTTTGTGATATAACCCAATTCAAGTCAACAAAGCCATTATCAGGATTTTTTTTCAACAAGCTGTGACCTAATATTTCATATTCCAGAGACACTCATATATGGCCTGTGGAGGTACATCCAATTTAGTTCAAAATGAACAGCATTAAATCATCATGAAGGAGACTATGTTTAGCCTTTTCTGAAGGCAATGAAAATAGCAGAAACATGGTCCATGCCAACATCAGTGGCAAAACACCCACTGGCGCCAGCTTAAGCTTGATTTATTGTGTGTATGTGTGAAAAATAGGTGTTATGGGATTGGGTACAGGTATCAACAGCCAGAGCATCATGGAAAACACTTGTCTGCTGATGGAATTCAGTGTCTGTCTTAGGCTATGCCCTTGCCTTTGGACAAATATTTATGAGCTATTAGCTCTCCCTCCAAAAACTTGCAGCCTATTATTAGCTGATACTATCTATTTAATTAATTAGATTCCTTTCAAGTAAATACCCTGCAGTAAGATATCACTTATTAAGACTGTTTTAGATCAATGAGAACACTACAATAATTTAAAGATAGTCAAACTGCTTTCAAAAAATACATTCATTCTTCTGCTTATGCCTCAACATTTCAGCAGCAATTCCTGACAAGCTGCATCTCTTAAACTTTGTATATAAATCAGTTTATTTAGAAAGGGGCTTTAAACAGTCATGTTACCTTAATGCACTATGGATTTATTTTTATTTTCAGCATTCATACCTACCTCTTCAGCACTCAAATGTTTTGGTCTTAAAAGAGACTATTAGAGACATACTTGAGGAACACAGAAACATTAAAGCAAACTGCCATTTTAAGAAAGGATTTAGTACTCAGCTTCATGGGACAAGGCTGCTGTGAAGAACAACATGCATAGCACAGAATAAATCACAGCTGCAGTTCCAAGGCATCATCTCAGTGATCCCAGAAGCTGCATTAAGCAATTCAGAAGCTGCAATTTCCTAAATTGTCAAAGATACCTTCTGTAAATTCTCTAACACTTAAAGCATTTAATTAACATATCTAATAATAATTCTGGCTAGAATTGCTTGTGTCAATGGAAAAAACCTATGTTATAAAAATTACTACCTTACAGATGCACAAAATACATGAGAAGACAACTGCTGAAAGTTTGTTTGAGAATTTTTTTTTGGTTATTTTCTACAAGAGTAGAGCCCTATAGATTTAGATATTCTGAAGCAATTTTTTTTTTAATTAATATGTCCAATTTAATCCTGAGAGGTTTGGCATGATCTCATAAATATTTTCTGTTTATATAACAACACCAAAGTTCCCAGGGTTAAAACAATCTCAGGTCATTTCATGTAACAGCCATAAAGCAAATTATTGGTTTTAAATCAAGCCCAGGGATGGTTCAAAGTGCTTTTCAGCAATTCAGCCAGCAAAAGCCACAGTTCTTGCTCAAGCAGAGAGGCCACTGGATGAAAAAAGCAGTTGTCAATGGCCATCTTTGAGGATTGAAAGAAAGTAAGAAAGAAATAAAGCGAGAAAGATGAAAGAAAAAAAAGAAAAAAGAAAGAAAGAAAGAAAAAAAGAAAGGAAGAGTATTGTTGCCACCTCTTGCAAACTGCGACCATCACCACCAGCCACAACAGAAACACAAAGCAAACTCCAAAGCCACCAAGGAAGATGTTAAACCATGTGGAAACACCAATACCTGAGTCCCTTCTTAGGCAAAGTGTTCCTATCAAGATGTGGGTCGCTGCAGAAAAGTTAAAAGAAAAGAACTTCAGAGAAGAACAAAAGGGAAGGAATAAGATCAGGACGAAGGACGAACAAACATCGGCATCACCTTTTCAGAGGAAAAGGTGCTGGGGCCTCCCTACAGAAACATGCACAGACCTCCTCACCCAGGTGGGGTTTGCACAAACATGCAGCTGGTACCATGCCAATGAACCACATCTGTTCACAACCTCATTTCACTGCTTCTCCTACCCACAATGAACAAAACTGGCTCTTTAAACATCAAATGGGTGTTAAAAATACGCTTTTCAGCAGGCTATTGGTAAAATCTGATGGGAATCTTCAAGTTCAAACCACCTTCCCACCATTTCTTTCAGCAGACACCACTTAGGGAATGCACCTAATTACTGTACAGAGGTATTGAGCCCAGACTGTTTGAATTTCCAAATCTTAGCCTAAGTTCCATTAGCAAAGTAAAATGGACCGATCAGTTGACCAAAACTCAACTATTTCAGTTTTATGTTTTTACAACTGATGAGCAGAGCCTGTTAATTTGTTTTTAAAGAAAATATCCCCATCCTTAAGTGAATTAATTAAATGATGATCCTATACCTAAGTTACAGTATGAGACTGATTAAAATTACATCAGTGATCAAAAGTGGACTGGAATGTTTAGATTTGTGTCATCTTATCCTAACTTTAGCATTCACTTGTACAAGGATGAATGTACCTAAGTACTTGGAAAACACTCATGAGCCAAGCTGCAGAAAGAGACTGACAACACTGAATGACACAGGGACTTCATGACAAAAAGGACAGGCCAGAAAGGCAGTGGGAAAAGCAGCATGCCAGAGGAATGCTGAAATGCTAGTGAGAGTTTAGATTTGTAGGAAAAAAAAAAAAAGGGCATGATTTCCAAATTGCCTTTGGCAAAGATATGAAGGGCAGGTTAATAATACCCCCCTCCAAATCAAAAGACATTCCCAGAAACAAGAGCAACACCAAAAACATGCCAACTCTGCTGCATGCCCCTCTCCAGGTTGGTTGGGGTGGGTAGATGGGTGTTTGCAGGGACTCTCACTGGCATGTCTTTGTGTCACTTCACACCTGGACAATGAACACAGCAGAGCACTCAACTGAGCACAGTCTGGCACAAAACAATTTGCTTCACTGAGATGGGCAACAAAACCTACAGCTTTGAGTGGACTCCTGTCCTGAGACAGCATTACCTGTCCTGTCTCCTGGGCAAAGTATTTCGGCAGAATTTGGGGCTAGCAGCAGGGGAAGAAAGAGGGCTAGAAGGAGCAGTCCAACAAGACAGAAAACAAGAGAAGGAGTATTAGAATGAAAAGATGAGAGAACAAAAAGGAGTTATAATAAAACACAAACAGAACCCCAAACTGTCAGTACATTACATTCAGGTGTAATTTTCTCCATTGAGACACAGCTACAAAAATTTTGCTGCCTGAACTCATCACTACACATCAGGCTGTAGCTGATTTCCAGTGCCTGGAAGGGTTCTACTGCCATCTCCAAGGGGTCCTTCAGAGACCACTGCTGAGTTCACCCCAATGTCAGCTCAAAGTGCCACCAATCCAGCTCTGATGCTGGAAAAGCTCCGTTCCCTCCTCCCAGCTCCCACCCTGTGTCCACACAGGTACCAGTGAATCTCATTGTATGCAGATCTGGGGAACTGATCAATCTGAAATACAATTCAGCTGATTGTTTTTCACTTGGATCCAGCTCCCAACAGGATTCACTAAGCATTCACATCAATGCATGTACTGAAACATTGTAGGGAGCAACTGGAGATGGAACAAGGCAGCAGGGAGAGGATGAGAAGGGATCAAGTGACTACAGAGATGGGGACTTGTGTTTTCAAAATCACCTCCAGTTTGAAAGTCATCAAATTCTATAATCAAAAAGTTTAACACGAAACAGTTGAATTTTCAAATTAAAATTGGAAGTTTTTAAACATATCACTATCAGCTCAGTTAACAGGAGATCTTTGGAAGGATAACAAAATTCTAATATTAGGTACCATCTGGTAGCAAAAAAAATTGTCCCTTTGGCTGTGACAGCAAATTAAAAACCTCATCTGAACCCATCCTCTTGCTCTGAACTGGGCTCCCTGCCTGGAATAACTTATCTGTATGTTCTAGTTCTAGAACTATCTGCATTATCTTGTAAGAAGCATTACTTGATCTGTATCTGCAGCATTGGCTACTGCTGCCAGGGCATCATTCCCACCTGAGAATAAACAAACACAAGAGAAAAACCCACAAACCTTTCAGACAATGTGGTCTTAACACTGCTGGTTCGGACGAAGGGAGTCAGAGAATCATCCTTGGAGGCTGCAATCAAGCCAGTGGAGGAGTTATGGCTCAGCCCACCTCCACTGCTCAGGGAGATGTCAATGGACTCACAGCTGGTGTGAAGGCTGCTGACAGACTGGTATCCAATGCCATCCTTGCTAACTGCAGAAGAGCTACTGGCGTTGGTGCCCCACGTCAAACTGTTGGAAGGAGCCGAGTGAGCAGAACTGGGGCTGGAAGCCAGTGGAGACTGGTTGAGATCTGTGTTTTTACCATAGAGGGGACTGCTGCCCCCACTGCTCAGCACACCACTGCCAGATGGGGAGTCAAGGTTACCCTGCTGGTTCATGGTAGCATGGGGGTTGGAGATGACTACCGAGTTTTTCATATTTTCAGCTGTTGTGATGGGAACTTGTTTACTAGGCTTGCCACCAAAAAGTCTGTAAAAGAGAAGACAGCATGAAAAATACATAAAATGGAATAGTAAACACAAGGATATCTTATATCTAGACCGTATGTATCATCTCAGAAAACCAGTATTAAGTACACGATCCCAGTACATATGCAACTATACATTTATCATCTCCTTGTATTCACTGTCCCTTTCAGTAAAGCCTAGAGGTAATCACAATAGCTTCAAATCTATCTCAGGTGTGTCTTCTTTGAATCATCAACCAATACTTTCACAAAGCTAAAACACAGCTTCACAGAACTAAGACACAATCATATCATCTTCTGTTCCTTAAGGAAAAAGGACACCAGAGAAACAATCTGATGTATGGAATACTAGAGGCTGAAAGCTCTTACTGACCAGGTAAATTCTGTGAAAATCACCAAATGCTCTGCACAGAAGCAGCTTTTGCTGGGATGCAACAATGCACTCATACCAAATGCAGGCTTGTTTCATTCCATGATCCAAGCTGGCTTCAAACTGTATTTTTTAGAGGAGAATGTGATGTTACCTGCTTTTTGGCACCTGGAACTGGCTAGTAAAAATCTGAGTGAGTTCCAGAACTTGGGGAGGGAGGGGATGGAGGAGGCTGACTGCAGCATCACTGCTGCCTGTGATGCAGCTGCACTGCCAAGGAAGGAAGGATTCCAGTTCCCTCAGAGTCAATGGAAACCTTCTCAGTAGTGCCCAAGTGCCTTAGTAGTAAACATGCTTTGGGCTAAACTATCAATTATTCCAAAACCAATCATCAAAATTTGGAAGGAAGTGGATCTTCCACTCCAGCTTCAAATATCCACCCCAAAACACTGCTTTTGTTCTGCCACTTAGCTCCTGTAACAGCCTTTGGAACCTCAGTTTTCCTCACATGTACCTGTATGGATTCACTTTGTTATCATCCACTGTGGAGTACTGAAACCTTTCAGAACAGAGGACTACAGCACTTCCACACAAGTGTTCCTAAAGACTTTGGGGTGGGTGTGCACCAGGCAGAACCTCCTCTCCTTTTGAGTATGCCTGGGTTGTTCAACACATGGACACTGAGTCACTTTGTCCAACACTTCCCAGAAACACAGGCTGGGTTAGAGCTGGGCACCTGCAGCACCCCTGGAGCAAGGCCAGTGCTGCCCAGAAGCTGTGTCCATACTGCACAGGTGCTTCCTGCAGCTCCAGTGCCTGGAACACACCTGAGCAGGGTGGGTGCTGCTGTGCACTTGCCACAAGGCACTGGGACAGCACTTCCAACTGAGAGGGCAGGTTTAGATCAGACCTAAGGAAGAAATTCTTCCCTGTGAGGGTGGTGAGGCCCTGGCACAGGCTGCCCAGAGAAGCTGTGGCTGCCCCTGGATCCCTGGAAATGTGCAAGGCCAGGCTGGGTGGGGCTTTGAACAACCTGGTCTAGTGGAAAGGTGTCTCTGCCCATAGCAGGGGGATCAGAATGAGATGATCTTCAAGGTCCCTTCCAAACCAAACCACTCTATGATTCTATGGCCTTCAGCAGCAATACCAGCTCAGGGTATTCCCTAAGATATTCCTGTGCCAGAGTATACAACTTCTTCAGCTGCACTGGGGAAACCACTCTTAAAGAAAGGACCCCAGAGTTTAGAAAACCCCAAACACCCACACAACAGTTTTTCAAGCTGTTTTTAAGCTACTCCCTGTTTATGACAACATGGAAGTTACAAATATTTGCAAACTTATAGGTAAGTCTGTATCATTACAAAGGTATGGATTCTAATCCACTGTGTTATACCAGAAAGGAAACTGTGTAACTCCAAGAGGAAATGTGCAAAAAATTATGTCTGCAATCCAACTAACTATGAAAATTAAGCTCAAAATCTTCTTTACTGTCATCCTAGAAATCAGTATTAAGCAGACAAGGCCCAATTCAACTCTGATGCATTTCAACACATGACAACTTGGACAGGCTGCTGAAAATTCAAGTGTGAAATTGTAAATCAAATGAGGGAATAGTTACATTGAACCTCAGTGCCTGCTCAAACTTTGAAGTTTCATGTATTTCTAACGCAGCATTTCAATTAAATTTCAAAGCCAGCAATGTAGCTTTTCACTAATAAAAAAATTCCCAAATTCCTACCAATGCAGGTAGTAGGCACACTGAAATCACTGAAAACACTGAAAATCTGCATTTTTCATTGTGTATCCCATAGAAAGGAAAGGCCTACTGGAGTTTTTAAGTAGCCATCGATGAAAGCTACATGTTCCAAAGTACACAGCTTATCTGTTGTTAACCAGGTACAAAAGAAAGTATCTTGAATTATCCTCACACAGGCTCCTCAAATAAAACCACCCATCTAAAAACAGTTTACAGCATCAGCCTAAGCTGCCATCACAGCCATTATGCTTGCACTGGTGCTTCAGATGGAATGTGGCTTTCTCACATCACTGGAAGCAGGATGATGGAGCATAACTGTATGGGTATTATGGGCGCCACGACAAAATGAAATGCAAAACATTGCAACTTGAAACAGACAAGCTACTCAAATTCAATTGAAAAATAATATTAACAGAACTTTTCACCAATATCAAGGCTTTGATATACACTGCATCAACAAATTAGCTCCTCACCAACGATATGTTAATGTTTGACTAGTGTGTGGGGTACTCTTGGAGAAATAGAAGACAGATAAGACTTTTGTCCAAAAAATAGTATTAAAATAAGAAAATTTAACCCAGCTTAGATAGTAATTTTATTCTGCACAAGCTAAAATGTTGAGTCTTGCAACATACTGGGCTAATCCACACTTCTTATAATAGCTGGCTTTGGGTGAATCTGAGCATGGCAGGTCAGTGGCACTGTCATGAAAATCTGAGATAACTCTCCAGTTGTTGGTTTACAGTTTGATCCATCAGTGGAATGTTTCTAGGTTTGTTACATACACATCTGTGCAAGAACTCTTCAGCAACCTTCAGGCAAGAGAATTCTTATTCCTGTGATATCTGCACGGATAAAAGCCTTCTGGTATGATTTTTGAAACAAGGAGACTCAAATCCTAATTGCCAAACTTTCCGCCAGACGGGCTGGGTTTTTTTTTTCTAAATCTTAGATTTTTACTGCTGTCGTGTGATGTCCTAAATATCCACAACACTGGCCGACCTTTTTATGTGAAATTAAATGTAAATACCAAGACCTTGAAGTAGGACACTAAAAGAGTAAGTGCTGCAGCAGAGCCAGCCAGGCCTGGCTGGCAGAGTCCTGCTCATTCAGCTCCCACTAACACCACTGCACAACCGAGGAATTTGATGCCTACCTGCGCAGAGTGGGAGAGGCCACATCGGGGTACTTGACTCCTTGCTGGTGTGTACTCTGAGCTCCGCTAGCAGCAGGCTGTGACGCAGGGTTCACTTTAACAGAATTACATGAAGCCACGCTTTCGTTGTCAGACGAAATCCCTTTCTCTTTATCAGTCTGATTGACTAATCCTGGCAGAGAGCTTCCAAGGATTACCTTGGCAGGCTCTCTGATTTTAGGGACAGGCAACCCAGCTGACTTGCTGCTTATGTTGGAGTCTATGCTACTGGTGCTAGATCTATTCCCAGCTCCACTTCTGCTACTGGATTTACTGGGCCGGGGCAAGCTACGGTACTGAAGATTAGTTCGTGCACTAAGTGCTAAGTAGCCATCATCCTGGTTCTGGGAGCCATCCACACTAGTCTTCCGACCAGTGGTCCTACCCATGAGTCCAGATGACTTGGGGATCTTTCCCAAGGTAGCCGATCTACTGGTGAGAGTTGCCCCACTGGCAGTGATTATGGTCATGCCTACGGCTGACCCGCTCTGTTTCTTAAATCCAAATGTATTAGCATTAGCAGCAGCTGTCCTAGAGTTACTTGTGGGAAGCTTTTTGGATTCATCACCACTGCTGCGTCCTGCATCTGATGGGGAACGTTTAACATGTCCAGCTTTAGGAGATAGTCTACCCTTTTCTGATACCTTGGCGTCATCAGTTTTCCCTACAAAAATAGAAAAAGAATTCTAATATTTAATGACTTGAAAACATCAAGCAAATGATGAAACTCAAAGCAGCATGAAAAGCAAAAGCGTGTTAGCCACTGGAGAGCGGTTCAAAGTTATGATCTAGTCTGCACTGAACTTACATGCCACTCTAGTGAGTTACACATGCAGACTTGCCAAAGAAAGCATGTGGTGTCTTTGCCCTCGAGAATATGAGAAGCAGAACAGTCTTACATAATAGTGACAGGTAAGAAAAAAGTTTCCCTCTGTAGCTACCACAAATTGATCATTTCCATCATTACACACTACTAGTGTTAGGCTGTTAGTATCATTTCCCTAAAAGGCACTGTTCAAGACAGTATCTAACTTTAACTTTTTCATATACAATTGTGTGCAAGACCTAATAAAAAGAGAGGTATTAAATTATATTGCTTGATTATGCAAATTCAATCAAATTTCATTCACACATCTGCAAGTGCTAAAATCATTAATAAACTTACAAGAAAAGCCAAAAATCATGTTTAGTATAAATGAACATGCTTGTTTAGTAAAGTGGGGGGAAAAAAAACCTCCTAAACCATATATATTATATGCTCTTGGTTAACAGTGACTTCAAAAATTAAAAGTATATTATTTGTTCTTCACACAGCAATACTGTGCCAAATAAATAGCTTGGCTTTAAGACCAGAGTTGTCAAGAAAACAACTGGCAGGTTGTACTAATCTGAAATACACATTTTCAGACAGAAATAGAAATGTGGATATACAGGAAGCTGCTCAGGTTAAAGCACTGCCTAAAAATACAGACAGGATTACCTGAAGTTCAGGTTCTGCCTCTGCAAAGCGTTTAAACCATTTTCACACCGAACACACTTTTTGGCTTGTTTACATCTTACGCCTTTTCTCACCTGTTCCAGGTGTCTTTAAGGTGCCTGAGGTGGTTGAAGGTTTAGGCCTTGGTGTGGTAATGCCAACCTGAGCTGACATGCCCCGTCGCCAGGAGCCCGTCTGGGAAATAACAGTGTTCTTCCTACCAGAGGTGCTTTTATCCGACTCATCGGACACATCAGAGGGATTCCGCCTCCATTTGGATCCCGGCTCCATCTTTATGCCGCTATCGGATCCCCCGTCGGATTTCTTGACTTCATCACCGGACCACAAGGAATTCCGCTCCACCTGGGAATGCTTTTCTGCATCAGTCTAGGACAGAGAAGGAATTGCAAGACAACTTTTTTTTCTTTCTTTTAAGCAGCTTCGTAAGTAAGAACCATCAACCTGATTAATCAGCTCGGCGGTCAGATCTCTGAGTACCAACCAACGTGACGTGTTTCTTTGATGAAGAAATGTCACAGCAAGAAATTAAGCCCAGCAATGACTTTTTTTTTTTTTAAATATGCTTTGTGAGAAAAATACAAAAAACACAACAGCCATGCTCCATGGAATAAATGAAGGGAAAAAAACTCTACTTGATTTATAAAAGACATATTCAGCTCCATGACATTTATAATCCTCCGTCTCAAATTTCTGACAAACCCTTTTACTGCAATGCCAAAAAAGCATTTCAAACCTGTGCAGCCAGCCTTCCTTTGTTCCTGCTGCTTTCTTATCTCTTGCCTGGCAATCTGATCTCCAGAGCATGAGGAGGCAGCTTTTGGAACAGATCTCAATGTGGAATGCTGTTAATTCTAACCTAACACACTAGAAGGACACCCAAGAACTGAAGAAAAACTTTCTAGCAATACTCAAGACTGACTTCAAAACATAAATTACCTTCAATTCTCTTGGAGACTGTTTTTTCCTCTACTTTTTGCACAGACTGATTGTGTTAACAGTCTCTTATGGAGAATTTTGCTAAGCTCAATATCAAGTAGAAAAATTTCTCATTAACAAACCTTTGCCAAAATCTCAGAAATAATTAAATTAAATCTATTACCCTACACACACATATACATATGTACATTTTATATATTCCCCAAACACTAACATTTTTCACTGCTAACGATTACTCTTTCAGAATTCTACTCCTCCTGTCAAATGATGTTGATTAAATTTGGTGAATTTGGTAACACCACAACCAACCATTTTGTGATCAGGCACAAATGACAAATATCCACACATTTGACTCTGATCAGGACAAAAAATTAATAACTGAAGGGTTCTCCAACCACTTGACCGTGCAGTTCCCAAATATGGACTGATGGGTTTTGGTGAGGTGTTGATGCTACATCTGCCCTGCAGCCTCAGCATAAGATGAATGTGCTCAGAACTGTGTGGTAGGCAAAAGAGTAATTCATTTAAAAGGAAATTATTTTAAATATCCCAAAGCATTATAAAGCTCACAGTCTTTATTCCCTTTGGAAAATCAGAAAAACACAGCACAGGAGAAACTGCAAGATGATCTACCACGCTTTTCAGCTTTCATTCTTAAGTTCCTAAAGCACGTTTTAATTTTATGACTTTTTTTTTCCCTACCAGATCACACCATTAATATTAAAGAATTTAGGAGAACTGTGGTTGAATTTCTTTTGCTTTTTGCTGCAATTACTTTTTTTTTTAAAGCCTGAAAAACTAGTTAAGCCATCAGTGTGTGAAAGCTGACACCACATATCACAATGGTCTTTCTTCAGTCGGGAAACAAGGCTTGGGTTATTTATGGACATATTGAGTCATTAGACTAACATGCATTTTGAATTCTGGATTTAGATAATATTATATTATTGTACTTCCCTCATGCTATGCAAATGTTGTTTCCCTGCCTCTCCATTCAAAGAGAGCAACCCAGCATAGGCTTGAGTGAATCTCTGCTTTCTAACTCTCTTCTCTTGCTATGCCTGCCAGGTTTGGGGCTGGTGGGTCACCTTTCTATTTCTGACCACTCTGACCATCAGTAGGCGCATAATAAATTCACAGTGTGACTGTTCCTATGTCCCACGCCTCTCCAAAATCACTGCTTCATGCAAACATCTCCTACATTCACAGATCTGGGAAGAGAGCACAAGCAAGAAGTACCAAATAATCAACCAACAAAGCCACCTCAAAGCCACCATTCCTCACATGTATCAGTATCTTGTTCCAAGCTCCTTGTCTGGAACTGTATATATGCACTCTTAGTGTTCAAGAGAAAGAAATAAACCTACTTGTTAGCAAAGGTCTTAATCTAGTTTTGGTTGACTAGGAAATATTTCTGTACCTTCTATTTCTCGTCCCCTAATCTGTAAGAGTAGTACAGTCTCCACAGAGAGAACAGCACTGCAAGAACTCCTCTGCCTTTGCTCTCTTCCATTTCACCCCACGGCCAAAGTTTGCCTGCAGCCTTTGAAATGCTGCACCTCCACCTTGAAGCCCTCTGGCCAGAGATGTTTCTGTTTAATGGTAAACACTGAGAACAGCACAGACACATGACTAAGGAATCAAAACCAAAACACAGTGAAACCTGGCTTGGGGATTGCAGCAGAAACTCCACCTGCCTGGAAGGGTGAAAGTGGAAATACTCTTTGCTGGAGGTCATGGCAAGACACAGCGAGTACGAGCTGAGAGTAAAGCCTGAGCTGGGAGTAAACCACCAGATTTCTCAACTCACTCATAAAGTTCTGTAAATCTGAAGATGTGAACAGACCAAACCCATCTTTGCTGAGAAAATGTCTTATACAATTGCTTAGGGATGTTGCAGTTTTCTATTTAAAGGAACCTTTCTATCTTCCAGTCTTTTTACCAGCACATGAATGAATTTATTACTTGGTCCGTTTCTCCCATCTTATTTCAGTTAACTAAGTTATTTTCAAATACCCACCACCTAATTTCTCATTAGAATATGCATATGATGTGATTTTAAAGATACTATATGTAGTACTGTGTTAAAGGTAACTTATCTAATTCTGTGCAATATAAAGAAAAATGATTAGGGTGCCAAAACTCATAAACTACATTAAGTGGTTTGGTACTTGGCATAACCACAGAGAACATGTGAACGTGGTAAGGCAAATTCTGGTTCCCATCACTACCTTGTTCAGAAACAACCTGCAAACATCTTCACTGCATTGCTATAAAAAGGGGCTACAGCTGCGAATGTCTCTGGAGTTAATATCATATTTAAGTTCTGTTTCTTAAAGATGGAGAAACTACAGCTTCTGCAGTATGGGATATTCATCAGCTCTGAAAATCAGCTTCTCAACAGAGATTGTTCCCTACTGCAACTATGCCTTTCTTTGCAGAGATGATTCTGCCTGAGTTACTGATTTTATCAGCAGACACTGACATGTTCAGGCTCTCTCCCTTTGATGTTGCTGCATTATTTGCCTGGACTCCCAGCTGCACATGTATTAGCTTCGAGCTGCCTCTTTAATTATCTGAAATCCAACTTCTGAACCCTCTCAAAAAGATTTGACAGAATCACAGCAGCTCAAAAGCACCCACTGTTTAGGAAAACCAGAGCAAGGAACATCCTGAGAAGAAAATCCACATCCCTCTGCAGACGTGTGCCAGTCCTTCGTGGCTCTCCATCCTGGGGAAGGCACACCTGGGCACTGCCCATCACAGAGTCCTTCAGGTGAGACAGAAAATGTGTCTCTGCAGCATCCATTGCATCATCAGCTTTGAGGTCTACAGTGGGCAGCAAAAAATTAACCCTGCAAGCTACACATTCCAGCACTCCAAGATCTCTTCATTCCCTTGGCTGACAAGATTCAGATAGTTTGTTCCACTGGAAATGAATTATTTTATGGGCAATAATTTGCAGATAACAGGAATACCTGGAATAAAGATTGTCATTCATGAAAACTGAGGAGAGAAGCAGGTCAGAGACACACATCACATCAAAAAACTGCAAACAGGACTTGTACATTCTTGGCTCCCAGCTTCCTCTGCCAATAACTACACTCCACTGCCTGAACAAGCTCCAGCTGCTTTTCTTCTGGTGTCTGTCTGCACCCTCTTGGATACTGTAATAGTTGTGGAGGAGGAAGAGGAGTTTGTCAACACAGATTGTGATCTCTCAGAGGTGCTTCCAAGAATCTGATCCATCAGAAGTCATATGAGTTTCTATTTTTTTTCCTTAGATTAATGTTTAGTCATGTCTCCCTAAATCTTCCTTTTTTTCCCCCAAAAAAGTAGTACAATGTTGAGACAGTAACAATTGTCAAAAAATACTTCTATTGCCCATCTTGCTCTCTGTCAGGTACTGACAAACATGCTTGGCAGATCTTAACTCCTCTCAGCTTGAATGGGACTTGTATTAGCAGTTCCAAGTGCCTGTGCAATCGCTGATAGGCAACCAGAGGCTACCTGGAAACCCTTTGTGTAGGCTCAAATATGCACTGCATGGCAAGGGAACAAAGACTCCTCTGTGCTTGCACCACAGCTCTGGAGACAGAGCAATACTTCACAGCAACCACATGTCTACATCAAAACTGATGTCAAAAACAGATTTAGGGTCCACTGATGAAATGGACTGGAGAAGATTAAACGAGGGAAGAAACAGAGGAGCAGGTGGGACTGCCAGCCCTCTCCTCTGCCTGCTGCACTGCCAGGTCACCACATCCCAGTGGCTTTGGCACACAGCACCCGAGTCCCTTGAGCAGGATGTACCAAGAACAAAGCTGGACTCTTCAGCCCTGCACTTTCCAAACAAAATTCTATGCAACTGGTAAAAAAAAAAAAAACAGCTTCTATTAGTGCAAATCGTCGTGTTATGCAGTTTACTTCATCAATGAAAAACTGTGAACTGCCTTCATTTGTTCCACTCTCTTTGGATGTGTGGTGTCTGAGCACAAAATGTATATGTATCCTCCTACAAAATGCTGCCAAACACAGAAAGTCTTCAATAACATACAGCTCTGGAAATTTAATAAAATCCACTTCATTGCATAGCAAGCTTACATTTCTGATAGAAGTGTAAACAACCTTTAAACTTTCATGTTGACTTTATTGTATTTAAGAGAGAACCATACCTTTTCTAGAGCTAAAAAGTATTTAAATAAAATCCCATTTACATCAGTTTTCTGTGCAGTAGTGCCTCTAGGAAGGCAAGACTCAATTGCTGTGACACCACCACGGCAGAGATGCCACGGGTTCCACCCACAGAGGAAATATTTGTAAATGCCACGGATGACAAGGTGGTTATTATTGACACTGTCTATACTGAAGGCTGGCTGTGTGTTCAAGTTCAGCCAACCTAAAACAATTACACTTCCTGCACAGAGGAAACAATAAATATCAATGTTACTTGAATAAAGCAAAGCTCTTACCTGTGCATCTAAGTTCTTGCGGGAGGAGGCAGGTGTGTTGGCATAGGAGCTGATAGAGGAGCTGGTGTTAATGTCATCAGTACTGAGATTATCTATGGTGTCACTGATGCCACTGCTGACAGAGCTGCTGTCATCCCAGCTGGAGAAAAAGCACAACAGAGGGAGAAAACATGGGTCAAAAGACAAGGCATTGTTCAAAAGGAGGAGTATGGTTTTTGCAAGCCTTGGCCCATGTGTGGTTGTCAGAAAGGCCAGTGTATGCTCTCACCAAGCCAAGGGCAGCAGTGACACAGCTCTCCCTGACTCAGCTGAAATGTGGGCCTGCAGTCCCACAGCAGGGGAAAGTAGTGGCATGAAGGAATATCTGCAGGAATTTTTTCCTGTGAGGGTGGTGAGGTCCTGGCACAGGTTCCCAGAGAAGCTGTGGCTGCCCCATCTCTGGAAGTGTCCAAGCCCAGGTTGGACAGGGCTTGGAGCAACTTGGGATAGTGGAAGGTGTCTCTGCCCATGGCAGGGGGATGGAACAAGATGGTCTTTAAGGTTCCTTCCACCCCAAAGCATTCTATGATTCTGTGATCTCCAAGCAGGCATAGCACTGACTTGCTGAGGTGTACAGAGATGGAGCTTAAATGCGAGCTAAAACAAAATCATCCTGAAGCAACCTCTTGTACCTGGGTTTTTCACAGACCTGGGCAACAACCTGGATCTACCATCAACAGATTCATTAGCTTCAAAAAACTTTAGCAACAGAAAATTCAGTCTTTCAGATGGCAAATAACCCTCCTGAGCTGCACCACCCCTTTCAAGAAGAGCAACTATTCAGGACTACCTTCTCCCAGCATGTGACAGCTTCAAGATTTTCCAGTAAATGAGAAATGTGTAACTGGAAGTTTAAGACAAATAAAGCACCAATAGAAAAAACAGGCCTTGCCTGAAGCAATTTGATTGTTAGAACAGAAAGAACCAAAATGATCTAAAAATGGAGGCAGATGCTCCAACTCGTAAAATGCCTTGTAAAAGTAAGCTGCTCAAGGAAGAGATTTATAAACTCAAGTGCTCCATCTCCAAGAACAATGAAGCTGGGACTAAAATATTGTCCTGGAAGGAGCTCTGTGAAGACATTTCAGTCCACTGGATAACTACTGCCAGAA
>VZTR01015519.1:384845-406730 GCA_013400775.1 Chaetops frenatus
CCAATACACTGAGCAGTTCATATATGCATTTAAACCTGAACTATCTTAACCTGTGTTAAGAGAACTGTGCAATTAAAGGCAACCAATCTCTGCTTGCTTGAACTTTATTCATAGCTTCACCACTGATTTACTACAGCCTTTCTACATGAACTTTGTCAGCTTTGAAATGAAAACCATTTCATTTTTTCCCACTTAGCACTACAAAACACCTACCTGCATGACTTTTAATGCTGCTTTAATAATTTTAATTGCTTTTTCTTACTTAGGAGTACCCTGTTCACCCACATCTCTACAAGGCCTTTGAGGGAACTGAGCACAGCTTGAAGAGCAGCACAATTTGCTGAACCACAAATGAAGTGTGGCCACGGGGCCATCCTCCTGTGCATGTCACAGGAAGGGTTACTGCTGGCAGCTGCTCCTTGCTGACTGCTCTGTTCCCAGAGAAGGCTCTCATCAATGTTCCAGCACAGTCAGCTGGGCCCCTTGTCCCACATCCCTGCAGCTAAGCCAGCTGGGAAGCTCAGATCAACAGCTCCAGCAAGCCAGGAGAGGAAATTTGGGATGCTCAGCCACGCTGCTCTGCTGGCAGAGAACAGGGATGGGGGGGCACAGGGACACACCAGGACCCACCCCTGGCCCTGCCATGGGCTCTGTGTGATGGAGCTTTGGGGTCACCCTTCATCTGGTGCTCTCCAGCTCATGAGAATTCAGCCCTGCCAGCTCTGATTGACTCTCAGGAGTGTTCCAGTTAGAGGAAAGGCCCTGGATTTTCAAGATTTTCCAAACACTATTTGATAAACCCACAGACACTCTAGCTCTCCTGACTGGAAGGAAATGCTGCAGTCTACAGTGTTTCCATTCAAAGGAAAGAGATGAATGTTTTCCTAGATTTGCCTTCACCTGGATAAAAGGGAATCCACTGCAATACAAAACAGAAATCCATGTTAAAATAAAACTCACAATGTGAGGGCTCCTGAGTCTGAGAAAGCCAGCCAGGCAGATTTGACACACCAGTTTTATCTGCTGTTTTGAAAAATCTTTCCCAGCAAAACTGACTGAAAGATGTGCTGCCCATGCCAAGAAATATCAGGGGGGAAACTGAAAATCTGGAAAAGGATTGAAAGATTTCTTTGGAGCACCTTTTTATTTAGAGTAACAATTAAATATCACAAGGCAAAATATTGCTTTTAAATTTCAGTTTTGGAAACAGGCCCTATAACTGATATTTATTTGTTTCCGAACCTACAGAGCAATTACATTTCCTAGAATAAGGTTATAAATAAGGTTACAAAACAGTTAATAAAATTACTTAATAAAAAAAAGTGCTTCTCATTTTCCAAAGTTTTGTGTAGCAGCAAACTTATTTTCTATTTCTGAACCTATAACAAAATAACAATCATAACTGTAATAATATCAACAATACCAAAGCCTTCCACGTTTAATAATTTGATTTCCCTCTTATGGAGATATGCAGTGGGCAAAAAAATTATTAAATATTATAATTTTCCTCTGTGTGACTCCTAGCCCCATCTTAAATGTATGGAAACTGAAACATTTTATTTTTAAGCACTCCCAATTCTTAAACTACCATAGGCCCCAGTTCATCAGCATCTAAAGAATGTTTTTAAGGTTAATCACAAGTAGTTTTTCTGGCATAAGCCAGTCCTGTTGGCTTCAGTTGGGCAATCTAAGGCATTGTGAAAATATTTGAGTGCCCTTCTGAACTGGGACATGTGCCTGAGGACAAAGGTAGGAACATGCACCTGAATACATTGATGGTTTTGGCTTCCCCTCGTGTGTATCCTGGGCTTTAGGTCCTTTATGTTCTGATGGAAACTATGAACTACTCCAACCTGTTCCTAAATTAAAAAGGTTAGCTGTTCTGAGGTCTGGATAGATTTTGGGTGCCATAAGCTCAGCAACACAGCTCTCGTGGGCATGCTGGTGCCACTGGTGCCCAAGCTGTTCTGCCAAGGCAGGATGTGTAAACCCACATATCTGTCTGAACCCAGACAGCTTTAGCTTTATTTAATAAATACCACCTCAGTAGAAGGGTGGGAGTGCTCAGTCTCTAGCTAGAAAAAACCACAGGATGTAAGAGAACATGAAAACACCATAAGAAACTGAAAATAATTTTGTAAACCTACAAAAACAATTACTGATGGTGCCCTTTGCAGTAGCACTAGAGAGGGCTGGTAGAATTCACTGAACTCTGGAAACTAGATGCCAATGTAAGCCACTTTATGAGCACACAATATATATATATACAGCTAAAAAGGAATGCAATGAACCCACACATTCTGTCTAAGGCTGTGCCAGGGGGACAGTACCTGTCACCCAACTGAGGCATCTGTTTTATGCTGCTCTTGAAACCACCCCAAACCCTTCACATAAATGAGTTCATTTTTACCTTGATCCAGTGCCTTGATGGTTAAAGTCAAAAGCGAGGAAGCAGAATGGGGCATCCAAGAGCCCTAATTATGGTGTTCTTGGCTCCCAGAGCCAAGATAACATCTTTGTAATTTAGCTGGTGCAATTAATAATTCCTGATGTCAGCAAAATTCAACTCAACCATAACCTGAAGCTGAAACGTTTGGGCTTTTCTTTCGCTATTTGATCAATCACCTGAAACTTTACTTAAAATCTTAAAAAGTGTATTCTATATGAAAACTATACAACCACCCACTTTAAACCCACCCCCCACCATCATTTAAAAAGCCCCATGACACTGTCTCCTGCTCTCTATGAAACCAAGCACCCCAAGCACCTTTCCTCTGCCTCCCCACCTGGCCCTGCTCACCCAGTGCAACATTCATTGCTGCTGCAGATCGCCCACGTGCAGCACCACATCATCTGCTCAAAGCTGCTTTTTCAAACAGGTTTGCAAAGCTGTTAGGCTCAGACTTGTATTTTTCCACAGTCTATCAGCACTTTGCCATCTTGCATAATCATCACCCACAGAATTGGCTCTTCTCTGTCATCTTGGACAGCACGCAGAGTCATTCTGTGACCCTCAGGACAGCCCCTCTCACTGCAGGAATCTTCCCCCTTTGCAAAGGAGTCATTAAAATCCTTCTAAATAAAGCTATTGTTGAAGGCTGAAAATGCACCTTCTCTAAGGATGGGTGTGGATTTTAATTTTGTTGGATCTTCACTCAAAAACAAAATTACAATGAGCTGCTGAAATATACATTTGTCCAAGAAAGGGCCTTGGGGCTCTACAATATTTCAAGTGGAAACATGGCAATTATCCTCTTCTATTTAAAAATTTTACTATTTATGAGTTGATAGGTGAACAACAACAACAACAAGATCAAGGTACAAACTTACTGAAACTTCACACCATCTTCAAGAATTTAAAAGGAAAAATTAAATGTGCTATAACATGAGATAGTAAATACTGCAGTTTCCACTCTTTTCTTCTGGGATTTCCTACAGTAGTGAGAACTGGGCCAGAAATCCAGAAATCCACACACAGACCCTTGCACAGTTTTCCTTTCAAACTGTTCTGAAGCTGAAACATACCCATTTACAAAAGAATGGATGGAAATCTACTTCAAGAGAAGTTGATTTAATTAATGTGTTTTACACTGTTATTAGTCACTCAACTCCCCCATGTCTCCAGTTACTCTCTTCTTACATCCCACCATAGGTATTTTAACATAAACCACTTTGTTTCATACCAAAAGAGGAGCCCAGGGACAGGACTGTTACCTTGAAACACTTTGTAAAGCCAGACCAAGAAAAGTAAACCAGGAAAAATGAATATAGCGCCTTTCCAGTTGTTCTTTCTGGAGCAGAATCTAATCCTTTTAATGACATTTTTTGGTGCAGAGTTAAAGTGCTGGAAGTGTGCTGTGAGCTACTCAGACATTTTCATGTTTAGTGACTACTGGGGTTACTGCCAGCAAGCTGAACTGCAGCTCTGTGTCAAGCTCTGTTTAGAATTCATCCAAGATAAGGTTTCAGGATTTACATTTAAAATACCTATTTGTAAAGGGAAGAACTCACAGAACAAAATTAATCAGGGCTGAAAAATTTGGTTAAGAAGAGATTTGCAGAAGCTAGAAAACTGCATATGATCTTTTCATTTAATCCTCTTCTATCAGCACTAATAACCTTATAAAAATAACACTGGATTTTATTTTGTCCCTTAAAATCTAACCAGGAATTTGACCAAGCCATTGACAAACTTGAACACAGCTGAGCACACACACACACACACACAGAGGACCTGCTAAAAATCCACCTGATCTCAAGGAGTTAAAACACCCTTAATTTTCACAAACCCATTTGACTTTCCAGCGAAACTCATCACATCCTGCTCTGAAGCTGAAATTCCAAAGGCCCCATGGCTGTCTGGGGTCAGCAAGCCAGCAGCCAGCACAACTGTACTCACTTGCAAAATGCCTGACTGGTGGAACTTGTTTTTTTGGCCATTGTTCACCACCAGGGTTCCTCTGGTACCTCCACAGCCTCGGGGAAGGGGAGAAAAGCAAGGCACTGCATGTGACCCATGTGCTGGAAGAACTCCCAGCTAAGTCTGCAAAATTTAGTGTACAACACTACAACCAGCTACCAGCCCCTTTTTCTTGCACTCACAACCTGTAAACCATATTTCCCCATTTACTGTTCTGTCTGAAGACTTACTGTGTTTATAAAGCTGTTTACAGACCAGCTCTACACTGAGTGCACAGAGCACCCCTTGGCCAGCTGCACTCTCACCTCCCTGCTTTGGAAGCCATGGGATTGATGCTCACCCCTGGTCATGTCTGTGTCACTATGATGACTCCAGGGAAAAGCTGGAAACAAAATCTGTGTCCTGATATCACAATAAGGTCAGTGTTAAATCTCAGTCATTATGTTAAAAACAACGTGCTTTGTTTGGTCTGCCTTTGTTTCCATGACAGCAAGAAGTGCTGAGGAAAGTTTTCTAATCAAAGTCAGAAATCCTTGTTTACATACAAAGCCTCGAGTGCCTTCCAGAAAACAAATCCCTGTAAAGTGTCCATGTGGCAGCAATGGACTGAACAAATCCAGAGGTCCTTGGGGATGCATTGCCTCAGCTCCCTGCAGGAGCTCCCCTGGGATGAGGGGATGAGGGGATGGGGAGGAGGCCCCTGGCAAACACCCAGGTGTAGGTCACCACTGCAATACGCCTCCTACTCCCTCTCAGCAAGGTCCCAGCCCAAACACCTCCTCACTCCAGGCAGGCAGAGAGAAGGTGGCCTGCCCAGGGCATAGAGAATTGTAAAAACCAGACTTGATTGTGAGGGTTTCTTACCCTGACTTACTTACCAGTACTTCTTTCTTACTACTTACTTACCTCTACCCCAAAAGCAGATACTCTGGATCACATCACCTCCTCACACAAATTAAGACTTAAAGAAGGGGGAAGCATCCACTGAACATGGTGACACAGTTTCTGACACCCACCTCAAGCTCCTCCAGCACTGGGCTGAGCTGGTGAGAGCTCAGCAGCTCACCAGCACTTACTGGTACCTGGCAGCTGCTTCACCAGAGGCTCCAAAACATCATAAAAACAGGGTTAAACACCAGGAAGAAAAAAGAATAGATGAGCTAAATTCTTACAGGACTGACGTAATGAAAACATGGAAGGAAAGGAATGAAGGGCAGCATGGAAACGAAAGTATGCAAGATGCATTTAAATTGCCTGCTGCTGAGTGAGCTTTTGAAAGATTCAAAGGGTTGGACCCACCTGTCCCCTGATCAGGGTCACTCACCCACCCACTGCCCCAGAACAAGTCACCAACTGGGACCACTGGACATCCTCACCCAGGAAGAGGCAGATTGAACACCCCCAGAGCCAAAAGCTCCTGCAGCTGGCAGGCAGAATGCAGCTCCTTTGCTTCCCACCTCCTTTTTATCCATCCTAACACTCCAACTCCCCCACTGCCACCAGTGCAAATCCTTCAGGTCTGCAGACTGTAACCCCAAGCAAGAAACACACAGGCACAAACTGGAGACAAGAGATATATGCATGAAGACTCAGAGTAATTCCCAGTCACTATTATGCTTTTCCCTCCTCAGAAGACACTGTAAAGCTTCTACATAAATTGATCAAGGCCAAAACCTGTGCACAACAAAACTGATTTCACACATGAGAACTGCTCCAGTCTCACAGCAGCACCAGCTGCAGCTGAGCACACGGAGACAAAGATAATGCACATGGTTCTCCCATCAGAAAAAAAAGGAGAAAACCAACAGGAATTGTCTTTCTAAATGCATGACAGCCTGCTGAAATACGCCTTAAAATAAAAGCTGAACTTGGCAATAAAAAAAGTGTTAATTTGATCACAGGGCACAGCACTATCCCTCGGGAAGCCAAACCACTTAAAAACAACAGTTGTTATCACATCGGCTATTTACAGAACAAACAGACACATAATCAAGTAGAATATTTTCTTCTCTGTAAAATGGAGCTGTGTGGAAGATGTCAGCTACAACCAACCCTGAAAGCAATTTTTGTCCTAGCAGAACTGTAACATTCTGAATAGTACCAATAACTCCTGGTTCATGTGTGCCTTCAAAATTAGGCCTCTTTGGAAAAAACTGCAAAAAGGAAAGGGATCCTACAACCTTACTCAGGCAAATCAGGAAGCCACCAGAAATTTGCACAGGAGTGAGAATAAGAAGTGGATATTATGTACTGAAAAGCAAGTGCACTCTGGGCTGGGATCTGGCCTGAAACAGACTCACACACGCCTTTGTTTCCCTGCAGGGTGAGCTCATTCTCACAGAGGTTCCTCCTTTGCACAGAAAACAGACTTACAGGGCTAAAATATAACAAAGCCCCATAGTTTTCTGAGGCTAAAAGCCTGCAACACTAGTGGAAAGATAGCTGGCTAGATTGCAACCTTTGAGTATCAATAAACCTCACAGAATCACAAAATTAGGCCAGAAAAAGCAAACACAGTAATAGCTGTCAGCTCTCACATAGGAAATTTTCTATCATGTTATTCAAGTATTTGCAATCTATAAAAAATTTATTGATTTCATGCAGCATACAGTGATTGAAAAGAAACAGTGCAGGGAGAAAGCAGCTCAGATTTATCCATCATCTCATGTGTTTCCAATGCTGCCAGGATTTGCAAAGCTCACCTTCCTTACTCAAAGGTGTAACACAACACACTCCCGGGCTTTGAAAAGTGCAGAAAATCTCTTACCTTGCAATATTCCCCGGCCAATGCACTTCTGCACCTTGTTGCCCATGAAGAATTCCAGGAAAGGGGCTCAGATTTATTTTGCAGGTTGATACCTTCATTAGGCTACCATCCAATAACCCCCCCCTCCCCCCCAAAATAAACCAGCCCGTAACTTGACTATCTAGGAAGAGACTTGGAAAAAAAAAAAAAAGTTGGAGCAAGGTTGTTTTCCAACAGAGCCCTCGGCATACAGCAGCTCTGAGAGACACTGGAAAGTAAAGCCAAGCTAGAAGGTGATCATCAGAAACTTCCCCTGGAAAGAAATCTGATCCCTCAACAAAATTAACCTCTGAAGTGCTGAAAAAGCGAGAGGTCAAGACTTTGTGCTGGGACTAGGTCAGCTGTGGAGGCTGTGAGCTGATGGCAGTAACCAGGCAGACTGGTGCCTCCAGATCAGCTACCGTATCCCACCAAGTAAAAGCTCCTGTCAGCAGCCCTGGTACTTGGAGGTACTAAATGGCACTGTTTGATCTCAGCTGAAAGACTTGCAATCTCTAAAAGCATTTTCCCCACTCTGCTCTGGTTCAACAATGTGGCTGCTGAAGCATGTGGTGTTTTATGTGAATGTAGCAGGAGACATACCTCAAATGTTTTCATTCAAAGTATTTTGAATACTGGTAAAAAAAATTTTTCTTTTTTTTTGGGTGGGGGGAGTGGTGGTGTAGAAAAGCATTTCCAGTAGGAATGGTAATGAAAATAGCAATTTATCCACTGGTATCTCTAAGAAATTGAGATAAGATATGCAATAGTAATCTGACTCTTCTTCATTTAGCACTGTAAAGTAAGGGGGGCTTATTACTTCCCTTTATTTCAAATAAAATAGAGATGGCTATTTATAAATATTTGGTTGATAAAAAAATTCTGGTGGTTAGCATTCAGAACTCTTATTTTAATCTAATATAAATACTTTCTGACAGGATTATTCCAAGATCTCTGCATTCTGATGAACATGTGGGATGGTTATTTTTTTTTTTTTTCTAATATGGGAAATCACACCAACTCTATTTACCATGAGCAGTAGTGCTCAGAGGCAGTAATCACCTCCATTCTGCATGAACAAAACCTGTAAACCTTAGAAAACCTGTAAGAAACAGTGAGAACTGGAAAGCTGGTCACTTACATGGAGACTCCTGTGTGCTGAGGGGCACTGAGTCAGACACGATACACGTACCCCAAAAAGAGAAATACAAGAAATAGAGGAAAACACAGTGGTGGTGGATAACCAGGGCTGGTTTGGCATGGAAGGCAGCACTGCAGCTTGGAGAAGAAGATTACTGTGAAGAGTCAGGGAGCCCAGGGGAGCCTGCAGAACCCAAGGACTGGCTCCAGGTCACCTGAGCAGAAGGGAATCGGTGGGAGAAGCACTACAAGGGCAAAGAGTCCATGGAATATCCAAACCCCTCTGCACCATTACAGGGAGATCTGTTCACCAAGCAAGAAACTACATTTCTAATCTAGGCAGGATAGATTTCTGTTGCCAGCAAGATCACCAGCAAGGGATCATGCTATGGAAAGGAGACAGAAAGCCTTTAGGATGGAGGAAATGGAAAGGACATGATGCTGTTGTCTTAGCCTCACCTCAAGAAAATCATGAATCACTCAGCTCAAAATCAAAAAGAAAAGTAGGAAATAGTCAGAGTGAGAAGTCAACTATACCATTACATATTTATTAACTCATGTTGAGTACCCTTATCTTCAATAAAACACACCTTTTAGCACAACTAAATGTTGGTTGAAAGAGTTAAAATGCAAGAATTCCAAGGTTGTAAAACAAAGACTTGGTGGAGATGTTCTGCTGCCAAAACCTTCAAATAAATGAGTCAAAGTCTGAGCTTGCCTTTCTACGCTGGAGTCTGTATTTTAGTGGCTACTGTGTAACTCTGGCAACACAGAGGAAGGGTAATTCAGAGGCTGGTGGATGTGACAACTTGCAACTTAGAACCATGCTAATAATAAAAGTGGCTTGGGAAAAGCATCATTTAACACAAATGCTTGTGATTTAAAATTAAAAAGGCCTGTTCAATTAATTTAAAAAATTTTTCTATTTTTTTCAGCTGGATGATTACCTGTATTATTTCAGTCTGGTGATGAGAAGGCAGAAACAGGACTCTTGTGCTTTTTGGTTGGTCTGCACCTCAGAGTGCAGCCAAACCCAGCCCCTTTGTTTCGTGCACATGTTCAAATGCAAAGCTGCTGATGTCACTATCTGTGCTGAAGATTAGAGAAGAATCACATGGCTTTTTAAAAAGAAAGCTATGTATTATCCATAAAGGAAGAGAGAAAAGATCCTCACGGGCTGTTATTACTCCTTTTTTGCCTCTGGTGCATTTTAACAGCTATCCTTTATCAAAGAATCCTGCAAACTGCTTCTCATTCCTTATTTTAATTGCTGAATAGTGAGTAGAGGTAACTCTCCTATATGACAGGTACTTAAAAGAATCACAACTGCAAGAGTAAAGCTTTCTTTTCATCCCTAACACCCTTCCTGCCTTCCTCAACATACCTCTCACAAGTGATGTTCCCCAAGTATCTGCCTGTGCAGTTGTATAGGAAATTACTGACTGACCCTCTGCAAATGGTAAGAATAGCCAGAAATACTCTAATTAAAAAAAAAAAAATCGAATCTGAAATTGTAATCTAGGAGGGGGGGGGGAAAAATAACCACAACACTGCATCTGTTGAATCACCAGCTCCAAATAAAGCCAAATTCACAAGATTAAGGTACAGCACTACACTCACACCCATCTACAGCCCCACTGTCCTTCCCCTCCCTGGCAGTCCTTCCACTGCAAAGGAGGGATTCTGCAATGCAATACCCATAACGCTAAACACAGAGGGATATTTCCAGATGAATTTTACATGTAGCAATAATCAGAGTTTTATGGGTCAGGAAGTTCAGAAGATTAGTGTGTTATGGCTGCAGTGTACAAAAGCGTTTGTGTTAGAAGTTTCACATAGCAATGGGGTGAGATAAGCTGTGAACAGCTTTACATTAAGTTCTTTTATGGCAGTTAAAGTTGGGGAGAAGTAAAGAGACCCCAGGTATTAATTTACCTAAAGAACAGCTGCTTAGAAAAGGCTGCAAAGTGTCCTAATACTCAGTCATAAAATCACTGCACCTCCAATCCCTGGTTCCTTCCCCCCACACCCGTGTGCTATTCCCATTAACCTCAGGCACAACTGTGATCCTGGACAGAACTGAACTAAATCTGCTTGTAGCAAAAAAAAATCAACTTATCAAAGAAATGCCTCATCCCATTGCATTTGCAAAGGCCTAAACCCCACAATTACAGGTTTGTCTTCTAGGTTAAGGCAGCTCAAATCTTGCTGCATTTCATAAACTCCCTTGGAGAACACCAAAATGCCTGAAAATTGGGTGGGTTTATGGCAATACTTCAATTTCCTTTTTATTTTTGTTTCTCAGGAGCTGAAATTTATCAGTTAGGACCTTATAAAATGTCTGCATTTGATAACTGGGATGGTTATAAAAGTAACACGAGCAGCACAGGCTGTAAAGACATCTCATTTCAGTCTTTGGAAGCTGTTGGATAATGGGTGGCACGAGGCATCTGCCACATCTCGCCCTGGAACAGACTCCATTACCATGTCTTAAAATAATCTCAACAATAATTTTTTAAGGTTTTTTTTTTTCATTGCTTTCCTCCTAAAGGACATTAAGATTCCTTACCTGGGAAAAAAACCCCAAAAACCCAACATTTTAAACATCAAAACATATTCTGAACAGACTCAAACATGCTTTTGCACACACTTCTATCCTTTGAACTAGAGCACATGGAACAAAAATACACTTCTTTAGAGTACTTGCATTGATTATCTACATGAGAAAATAAAAGCAGGACTACAGCAGCACTGCTGCACCATTACAACTCTTATATATTATACAGTACGGCTAAAATTCTATGTAATAACCTCAACAAATGACCTTTGCATTAAGGTAAATTAAAAAAAAAATCAGAAAAACCTCAAAGAAGTCCCAACTTACTGAACCCATGTGTAATTGTTAATCCTAGGAAGGTACTTCTAGCTAAAACCAGAGGAACACTGGCAACATAAACCCTCAGGAGGAGGTATAATAGAAAATAAACCCCAGCTGCTACAAACATGTGGGTTTTCAGTGAGGTCCCAAAGGGAGCTCAGGAGACAGGAAAAGGAGGACTGGAAAATGAAGCTCCATTTTTAAATTCCCCTTATTCTGCTGAATGAAAGGGGCACTGAGTTTGCAGACTGATGAGGGGTATCTGCTCTGAAACACCCCACTCACATCCTTAAATCTCAATGGGAAGAGTCCTCTGTTGCCTCAGGCTTTCCTGAGAGCAAACAATTATATCATGGTGGTGCTGTGTGGATTTATTTATTTTTATAAATGAACACATGAAGTGTAGAATACTTTGGGGTTTTGTTTAAATCACTCAGACGGTAGCACACAGAAGTAAAAAGGAACCACTAGTTTGTGCTGCTGTGTGGGCATGTACTGTAATGCACAGGAACTGGGCAAGGAGATGTTTAAAGGATTCTGACTCCCAGGAGAACTGTGAATCTGAGCAGAAAACTCAAATATGGGATAATATTCATAATTACTGCATAGTATGAGACAGACTTCGCACCCACCTCCAAGGAACTGCTTTTCACTGAGCAAACCATTAAGGAATGCCCCAGCTTCCTCCAACAAGGTGAGATGCATATGTGATGGAGAAGAAAAGATTTTTTTGTGTGTGTGATGTATGGTTAAAAATCGTTTTGTAACATTTTAACAAGTACTTCAAAGACTGTTTAAAAAATGCCAGTAGCCTCCACAGAGCACTCGTGTTGACACAGTTGTGAGGCACTTTTCACTATGCCCACTTCAAATGAATAAGCACATCAGAGTGGAAAACCTCAAATGGCTACTTTCTAGAAAGAAAAAAAGGCAGGGAACTGGAGAAAATCCAATAAAAATGGGAGATGCTGAACAGCAATTTAGCTTGCACATTCTTATCTGAGAGGAATTCCAAATAAATGCTGAATCCAGGGGTTATACTTGGATGATCCAAAATGTTTCTATATTTAAACACATTACCAAGTCTCAAACTCCTTGAGTGAGAAATGTTATCAACATATGAACTACAGACACATGTATTTGCTTTTGCATCTAAGATTTCAATGCTGATTTTTCCAGATATAGCAAATTAACAACTAAAAATACAGGACAAATAGCCCATTATTAAGAAGAGCTGATATAAAATGGAAAAAAAAAATAAATCTGATCTTAAAATGCAGTTAATGTGGTGAAACAAGAATAATGTGTCATTCCCATTGTTTTAAAAGCAGTTTTCTTTGCCTCTGTCTCCAAGCTATAAAAATCAGTCCTCTTTCCAAAGAACATAACACTGCCAAGCAAGATTTTAACACACATGCCACTGACTAAGGAAAAAACAGTAATTCTTGCAATCTAAACTGCTGAACAGAATAACAGGAACTGCTACAATGTTGTAAGACTTTATTGTCTGCTGCAACCATTCAGATTTTCAGCTTGATCCCTACCAAATGGAATGATAAACATAGTGCAGCTGGCATGAATTCCTTCATTTCAGGACTCTGAAAAAATGCTTTGGGGTGAATCTATGACAGATGCCCATATATCATTTACAGTTTGTTTTCTGAGCTTTCTAACATCATGTCTGTGTCTACAAGCAATATAGTGGAGAACAGGAACAGATATGAAAGAAGCTATACAAATCTTCATCTAGGAGCAACAGTGAGGTAGAGAACAGCTCAGAAAGAGAGAAGATTTGAATTCCAGGATCTGTTTTGGCCAGCAGGTACAGGGCACTGTGTCAGAGGTTGCATTCAGGCCCAAGAAGGATATGCCAAGTGTGATAGCTACAGAACTACAATTAGATATTTCTGGCTGAACAAGCAGCTCTCCAAGTGGTTGTAGTATGGTTTTGAGAAGCCCTGTAAAACTTGTTTTAACCTCCCCACCCACACACCCCCAATAAAATACTAAAACCATTAATGTTAAATCCATAGCAGTCATTTACTATGTCAGGGCACTCACTGTAAAACCACTGCTGTCATCTGTATGTATCTTGTTCAGTTATGATCAATAGAGTTTATCCATCCTAATTGCTTCAGCCTTCCCCTAATTAGAGCTATCTCTGAATTTACAGTTGTTTATTGTTGCTGTGGATGGTGTAAAGCTCACACATCCCACTAGAAACATAAACTCATTTATTCTAATGAAAATGCAACTACTAAATCAAGCTAGCATCATTTTAATGTTTGCAAATCCTCTGTATCACTGAGTCTCCAACCATTCAAACCACATAAACACTTCACCTGCATCATCAGAAAAGAACAAAAACACAAACTCTCAACTTCAACAAAAAATTATTTACCTTTATTTTTGAGAGTCTATTTGTGTTTGTTTTTTTTTTTTTTCTAATAAAATAAAGGGATCTACTCCACCCATACAACACTAGGATGTTCCAAAGACTGTATCTGAGCCAAAAGACATCACTCCTTCTCAGGTTACCTTACAAAGTATTTCCACTCTTTTGGATGTGCTTTTCCTTTCTGTCCATCAAACAAACTTGTCATTTCCAAATTCACAGTAGGCTCTTAATGCAATACAGAATTTTGGACATTTCCCCTCCCTACCACTGTTATCTATGCCTGGTTACGAAAACTAAGGTTTTTTTAGATTTATCATCTTCCTAAAACAAAATTAACTGAATCAAACCACTTACCTACAAGACAGCAGCTCTAACTAGTGCATATTTTTAAGTAGAAGTTTCTCCTAGCTCTCAGGTATTGTTTAAAATGCTGCCAACATTTACGGACTCATTGCTCCAGAAACAAAATAGAAATTCTTAATTAAGTAGTAAAAAAAAGCCCCAAGCATGGATGATAAGGCACTAAATTTAAACTAATATTTAAAAATTACAGCGAATTAGAGGTGTGTCCTCCATGAAACTCCTTATCTCATCAACACCTTGCCCAGGTGAACTTCTGACCTCAGCTAAGCCCTAATAAACTGTAGCTGAAAATCACCTGAGAATTGTCCTTCAGGTGAGCGTGTGGCAGCTGCGTTTCAGAGAACAAGACTGGAGGAAAAACTCGGCTGGTAAGACTTGATTTCTGCAAAAGGTCAACTTTTTAACTACTCCACCAGTTCCATTGCCCAAAGGTTACTTACAAATAGAGAAAACACTCTTCTTGCAAACATAACAATGAAACTTTCTGCTCTTACTTGCCCAGAAGATGCCCACGTTTAGACTCTGCAGTGGGGCACGGGGACACTGATGGCAATAACAACTGAATATTGTTGTGGAGAGTTTCTGCATGGAATAGTTGTTTTATTTTGAAACTGAATTACTAATTCCAAACGCCTGTGCCTTGTAGGGCACAGATTATCTGATGCCTGACATCGTTATCTGATACCTGAAAAAATTTAACCTGGTAATGAACTTTTACATTATATTCTTACAGTTTTCTGAGAGGTAAATATTTCTATCATATACCTTATGAACTATGTTAAATATTTAGTCTGGAATGCCATATAACCATACAAGCATTTTTTCAGGGAGTAACTCTGCCCACATTATCCCACCTGTCCAAAGAGCCACATCCCACCTGTTTGTTCCCCCACAAAACTACTAAATTCTGTGCTCTAGTAAAAGGTACAGCAATATTCACAAGCATGCACCTAGTAATCAACCAAAAAGGGGTTAATTATTATCATGCCTCATGGCATTATCATGGAACCTTTTGTTTCATTTTATTTTCTTCACAATCAGGTGCAAGGACAGATGTTGTCAGGGCCAGAAGTGACACTAATCCTGGGCTTCTTCCACAATTGCCCCTGCTATTCCTGCTTATCTCAGGGCTGTCTGGCTCCTTTTTCTATCAGCTGCTTATGCACACGTGAAAACTTTGCAATATTCATTCCCATGCTGCATCACTTTACACATGAAAATGCTGAAAACGAGACCTAAGCTGTGCATTACTGGCTATGTGCAGGGCCTAATTAACATGTATATGATCTGTATGCAAATCACTGACTATTAGCATAACAAGCGCTTATTATTTATTGAGATGCAACTCGAGCAGGCATCCTGCTGGGGGTCTGACACCCTCAGTCGGAACGGCACCATCTTTTTCTTTCTTCGTTGACACATTCTTCTCCCCTCTCGCTGATCACCAGCACAGAAACCAGGGAGACTCCCTTCGGTGCCTTTCTTTAAGGGGGGGAAGTCCTGTGGCTTTGATTGCCCTCGAGCATCTGATGCAGTTCAAAGCTCTGCGGAGCCTCTCCCCCGAGCCCTTCACCCACATTATCTCTCGAATTCCTAACTGATAACAAGTTTATAGCAGCAGCAGCAGCAAGGCTTCTTTCTCTCTCTCTCTCTCTTCTTTTTTTTTTAAGGAATAAAGTATGAGAAAACAAAAGCTTAACTGTGCAAAGTCATAAACCTTTCACGATATCGTGCCTATCACACCTCCTGTCCTACTTGGGAAGAATTTCACCTTTTAATCGTTCCAGCCATGAAATGTACAAAATGTTACTATTTTTCAGCAGGTGAGCAAGGCTTGCTTGCTAGATCAGTTCATCAGCTGAGAGCTCTAGATCAGTGATGCTGGCACTGCTTCCCTGCTCCACTCCCCATTCTGCAGAAGTCCCAAAGTCCCAGGGTCTCTGCAGGACTCCTTAACCTTTCCTAGCATTTCTGTGAGAGCAAAAACTTACAAAACTGTTCCTCGCCCAGTAATCCCTGCCCCAGCCCTGCTGGGTTTCACACTGCATGTTTTTTGTCTCAGAGGTTACACCCACTGCTTCAGAGATGGCTGTGGTACAGTAATGAACTAATTAGCAGGGGGAATGAGTTCAATTATTTATCATTTTCACAAAACTGAGCTGAAATTTGGCTTGAAATTTTCCAAGCTGCACGCCAACCAGTCTCGGTTAACAACAGCACAACAATTCCTGGGAATTGTTAGAAAATAAGACACAATTTTGCTATTGAGTTTTATTGTTCTTCCCTGAGAAACCTTCTCCTGCAATACAAAATGTTTATTTGATTTTGGAGGACCCTGGAGAACAGAGAGGGTAAGTCATGAAGGGAAGCCGAGAATGTATGTGAAGAATAACTGAAAAAAAGAAAAGGAAAGAGGAAACAAATTTAGATGAGAAGTCTGGAGCTGAATGTTGGGCCTGCTGGAGGTGGTGGATCACTGCTCTACAATGATGGCTGTGATTCAGGGAAGCAGCACAGAATCATAGAACACTGGACTGGAAGGAACCTTAAAGATCATCTCATTCCAACCCCACTGCCATGGGCAAGGCCACCTTCCAGAAGACCAGGTTGCTCAGAGCTCCATCCAGCCTGGCCTTGAACACTTCCAGGGATGGGGGAACCACAGCATTCACAGCCTCTGCCAGGGCCTTACCACTTTCAGAGTGAAGAATTTCTACCAAATATCCCTTCTAAACCCACCCACCACCCTGTCAGTGAGAAAGCCATTCCCCCTCATCCTGTCACTCCAGGCCCTTGCCCAAGGTCCCTCTCTTGGAGCCCCTTGAGGCACTGGAAGGGACTCTCAGCTCTCCCTGGAGCCTTCTCTTCTCCAGCCTGGACAACCACAACTCTCTCCGTCTGTCTTTATCAGAGACACCTTTACACCACACTGGTGGCACAAAAGCAGCTAAGAAGTGACCAGAAATGTCCAGAAGTGACTGGAATTCCGTCAGAAATTTATTTTGTTAAGAAGAGGCTTCAAGGCACTGTCACACCACCTCTGGTTTGGCAAGTTTTAGCTAAAAAACTGTCAGTTCTGCTACTGCTACAGCAAACATGTCTGCTTTGGAGAAATTAGGGATTTTTTAACTAAATATCCTGTTGGTTTATGAAAAAATGTAACTTCACAACACTAAGACAACTCCCTTGGACCGCTTGTTAGTTAATTTTCATAGTTAAATCAGCTGGGGGAGATGTGGGAGTTCAAGGACTTCAATCTGAATTCTTTCCATCCCATTTCCTGTCCTGACAGCTCCACAATAGTCAAGAGTCCAATCAACACCTTTCAGTATCTTATGTTGATATTATTTCCAGCAAATAATTTGGCAGGAGAGAGAGGGAGAAATATTCTTACAGAAACAATCCTAACACAAGAAGCCAAAACAGAGATCCTTGCTCCAGTCAGGCATAACAGTGACCTCAACTAAACCTTGTACATTTTGACCTTAATCACTGCATCACTACTCTGTAAGGGAAAAACAAGAACAAAACCCCAAACCCTTATTTTCTGTTTTATGCATGTGCAGTAATGAAATAATTCTAAACCAGCCTCTCATTTCTCTGTCCTATTTCAGCATTGGCAGAGTGTGGCCATCTAGTTCAGGCTCAGCTGTGAAATGGTGTCTCACTCTGCTGTCAGGGAATTAAACCAGGACTGAGAAACACAGCTCTGTTTCAGTGAATTCCTCTGGAATTAAGGAGTGGTCATTGGATATATTTGTTTAGAGACTTCAATGAACTGAACCACCAAAGGGAAGACAGGCTGGAAGGACAAAAGTCAGTAGGTGTATCCTGCTCTCCCCCCCTACCCCCCATTTAAAAAAAACATTACTAGTTAGATTATTGCACACACTCATATTTAGTATTTTAACAGGCACACCTAACAAACTGAAGAAAGTCCTTGCCTTCAAAATTCATAAAGAAATAAACTAAGATTCATCTGGAAAACCCCTTCTTGGTTATTCCCACCACTTTACCTCTAATGTGTGATTGTGCTTTGGTTCAAATAGATTTTTAAAGACACAAAGAACAAAGTTCCCAGAGATTAGTTTATAAGATAGTAAGTCCACAGAGGTTTTTCTTCTAATCACCCTGTTTTTCTTGTCTGCCTTGAATCCATTTTACTAAAGTTATAGCTACAGTTCACTACTGTTCCTGAAACTGTCCACAGAGTTTCATTCTCCTCCCATGATCTCACTCAGACTTGCTTAGCCAAGTCATAAGTTACCTTTGGCTCTCATTTTTTAATTTCTAAAATAATGCTTTGTTCCTAAATGATTTGATAACATACACATTGCCATAATAAATTGAAACAAATCACCATATATTGCAAGCACCCTCATTTTAAAGGTGTTAAAATCTGGAGGTGAAATCAGAGCCTGATGTCAATAAATGAGTGAAGAATGTACCCAAAGTGGGGAGTGACTTTAAGATTCAAACACTTTTCATGGGCAAAGTTGGGTGCAGTAAATTGCTGAGGATACAGGTAGGTGTGATGAAAGCCCATCCCTGACACCACAAGGCATTGTTTGGAAAGAGATGGATGGCTGCAAGGGAAAGCAAACCGGTGGCATGGAGGGGATGATGTAGGAAAGGTAAAATAATTCACAGAATGGAATTATTAGAACTGTGGTGGTGGAGAGAGGGGAACATATGGTATGACTCACAGGAAAGAATGATTATTTTATCAGTCACATGTTTAGCTCATTACAGCTGATGTAAAGTCAGCCCATAAAAACATGGTGTGAGAGATGAGAATGTCACTAAAATCGAGAATTGGTCAGAAGTTACTGCAAAAAGGGACCAAAACTCCAAGTCACAGCATAGAAGACACCTCTGATTCTGCCCTCTGGGTGTTGGTGTTGGAGGTCAAACCACCAGCACCCTTAGACCAAAAGGAATAACAAGCAGCTTCTTGTTGCCACATGGCATTTTGGCTTTTAACCTCTATTAACAAAGGAACGACTCAGTGGTTATAGTTAGAAGCCAACAAAGAATTTCAACAGAAATTAGAGCACGAAACTCACAGCCTGACTTCAGTTTGAAATCAGTCTTTTGATAGCAGAAAATTTCTCTTTCCTCTGTGTGCATATTTAAGACATTAGAAACGTGTAAAAGCAGATTTTCTCCCACCACCTGATCCATCTCACGAGTCCCTCGCTTCAGAAATGCTCTCAAAGCACAAATGGATAGATTCTCTACCTAGGAGCAGACAGAGGATAGACACAGTCCCAAAACACAGGTGAAGTAGAATATAAGGCTTTCCTGGGTGAAAGTAACCTCTGTGAACTTGACCTGGCACAGTATACTCATATTTCTTTGCCCTACGCTCACAGTGGTGATTCTTCCTTCTCCTTTTCCCTCTCATCTTTTTCCACAGAGATACACAGTTGCCTATAAAGACATCTCCAGCCATTTCCCGATAATATTCCATTCATCCCTTCTGCATTCAAAACAGTTCCAGTTCTGCAAATGCAGAATTATGTTTCACTCACCCCTGAAAACAAAAATTAAGTCTTTGCACAAAAATGCAAATGAAACATGAAACTATGCATGTGCATATCAGATGGTATCAAATAACATGAATGGTTTCAAAGAAATGTTTAAGGCATTAAGTCATGTTACGAGGAGTATTTCTAGCTGCAAGTTTCATAACAAGAATAAATCAACCTTGACAATGAACATGAAAGAGGGAATGAAACCTTTTTGAACACTCAAGGTGGTTTGCTCATTTCCCCCAAACCAAAACGAATGAATTAGTTGATATATATGAAAATTAACTTAAACTAACAACATAATCAGAAAAGATAAACTTTAAAGTTAGAATTAGATTAAAAAGATTAAAATATTACTTGGGGCTGATGAGAGCACATGGTAACTCCACAGTAGCTGCTGAGCTGAGCCTGTGTAAGTTAAGGAACAACAAAAAAATAACATACAGTTAAAAAAGAGCTGAGGTCAGCCCTTGGACTTTGCTCGGGCACTAATCAAACTTCCAATGTTTAGCATTTATCCTCTGGCTACTTATTGACCATTTATACCTGGACACACATGAACACAGCCTCCAGCAAAGGGGTGGTTACTCAGGCTCCCTGTGCTAACCCTGCACTCAGGGTTTCACACGTTCCAAGGCCACTTACGTCAAATTAATTAGTCTCAAATTGCAGCAATCAGTTTTAATAAAATTAGATGTTTTACTTTTAGTGAGAATATATAAAAAACTTTGATTAATGAAAACAAATTACATATGTTCTCATAATACTGCTGTAGCAGCACAGTGTAGCTCCAAGTGTTTCCACTGTGGAGCGTGCAATTATTTATCCTGGCCAAATGTATATTTAACTGCATATATTTAAGCAACATAAGAACATCATGAGGAAGCCTTAATGCCTGTTTATTCAATAGCAGAGTGTTTTTAAGCCCCATGGAGCTGTGTTAACACTGAGCTGTTTAAGCCTCAGGATGTTGGAGCTCAAGGCAGAAAGATCAGGAGCAAAGTGACTGCTTGTTCTGTGGAGTCTCAATGTCACTGTGAATCCTATTAGCTGTCATAAAAAGGTCACAAAGTCACCTTATCATACTGCTGGAAAATCCCTGTGTTGTGAGGAAGCTGAGGAATTGAGGAGAGTGGGACAGGATCTACAGATAAGAAGTGTATGGACCCCCAGTATGGAATATCTGATTGGACACCATGGAAGTTATCGTGCCACCAAGGAATGATGTGACACAAGCAACAGCTCCAAGAATGCTGGGGCAGCAAAAACACAGTTATGGACTTCTGTCCCTGCCACTCCACTCCCCAGCTGGGAAATGCAGCACAGCTGCTCTACAGAGAGGGAACTTCCTTCCACTGGGGACAGACATTCATGCTCCACATGGTCCATACACTCCATCCTCTGCATTTCTGTCTGTGGACGTGCATGGGAAATGGGACATTCCCTGCTCTATGAAAACTCAGTTATAGGTCACAGATAAGGCCTGTGGCAGAAGGGGAGAAGAGTGCACCTCTTTGTGAAGTGCCATGGAAACAAGGAAAGAACTTTCATTTTATCTGAAGACACCTTCTGCTTCCAGAAGTGGCAGGTTAAGGATGCTTTCACTTTCTTTGGTATCAATCAGCCCAAAAGCACCTCCTGCTTACTTCATTACCTTCTAAAAACACAGGAGCTGCCATTCAGGACAGGTGAAGGAGATGACTGTGAAATACAGAGAATTTTAAATGTGAGCTCAAAATTGTGGATACCTTAGAGCTTCTTCTGCTGTGCTGCAGATGTGGATATTTATTGGATATACCAGGGTAGTAGTACCATCCAGTTTCAGACATTTTAGTAAGCTGTCCAATTTAGGAGTCTCATTCCCATGTATATGCACTGGATCAAAGCATCCAGATATCCTGAATTCCTTGTAGGGGTCTCACTGATGGAGACCCTTCACCCCACCTGCAGTGTTTGAAACCTCTTCACTGGAGGGGACAAAACTGGGAATAAATGACAGGCAGGCAGGTAGGAAGGAAGGAAGAAAGAAAGAAAGAAACAAAGTCCAGCAAAGCTCAGAAGAGCATGCTTACAGGAAAACACATGCATCTTACACTTTTACTCAGAATTCTGATACAATTTTCCAAGCAATACTATTACAGGAAACATTAATCTGCTAAAAAGAAAGCTTAGGTCCTGGGTGTTATCATTAATATTTCTACTACCATGGAAGCAATAGAATAGAATATTGTTAGAATATAATAATAGTAGGATATTAATAACTAATTATATATAATATAGAGTATCTATAATTAATATATAGAATAGAATAGAACAGAACATAATATAATAATAATGCAATGATAAAATATTGTTATAATCACAAGA
>VZTR01015519.1:407948-426272 GCA_013400775.1 Chaetops frenatus
TTTTTTGTTTTTTTGTGCACACCCAGTGTTTTTTTTGAAAAAATTTTTTTTTTTTTTTTTTTTTTTTTTTTTTTTTTTTTTTTTTTTTTTTTTGTGGCCATGAATACACAGAGAAGGAATTGTCTCCAAGGAAAACCAATGCCAATTTTACAAAAAGTCATTTAACTAACAGGCATAAAACTGCTTCGACAGCCAGCCCCCACAGGTCAATCATACATCTGCTACTGCTACACGATGTGGCGATTTAGAGACTGGATAGAAATTTTTATACCAACACAACCTCTGCTGAAAAATTATCTACTTCCTTAAGTCATCCCCTCCTCAAAACTCTTTTCTAGTCTTCCAACAGCTCCCAGCCTCACTAAGTTGATTGTTGGAATCACACTCTTAGCTGCCATCATGCAGTGAGTAAAACCAGCTGAAGCCTGAGAAACAAACAAAACTTTCAAACCTGTCTCCATCCCATGATGCCTCTCTAAACAGAATTAACACTACCAAATCCTGCAGCAGTACTGCCCAGAATACTTTGTCTGGTGTACTGTATGTACACCCACCCCCCCCCAAAAAAAAGTGTAAAAAAAAAAAAAGAAAGGAACATTATTATTGTGTCTACTGAACAAATTCACACAAAGCTTGTGTTAAGTAAGGAAAATTTTTGCTTCTGTTTTAGACCTGAGAAAACTTTATAAGAAGTTTGTCATTTTTTAGACCACTAAAACAGATTTGTCAAAAGATACTGCTTCCATTGACTATCCTTGCCATGTTTGTATGTAGAGTGCCCTTTTCTTCCTTTTGGTAATGCTCATTTCAGCCCCCAGGTATAGCTACTATACCTCTGTTTTCAACTACTGTTTGTTAGTTAACTTTGCAATTACTTTCTGTAATCTAAAACCACTTTGGATTGCAGCTTGTGAGAAGATTCCTTGGAAAATAAAAGTATATGGTATTGTGATTCTAATCAGCAGATCCCAGGGCCATAAACTTCAAAGAATCTTTGCAATGTGAATTTCCCCTGCTTCTGAGAGTCAGTTTTCAAGATAAACATGGGATCTTTCAAAGACAGAGAGATGGATATCTACAGGTACCAAGGTACAACCTGCATATTTAGAAGCAGTAGCACTTTTTTCTAATTTAGTGATAAAATCCAAACAGATGGTCAAACAGGGCAGCTGATCTGTTGGGTATGAATCATTTCACCAGTCCTGTGACTTTGCTGTTAAGCAACTCTAGATGGGCATATATACATAAATTGACTCACAGCACAGACACAGTGAGCAATGAATGCTCAAAATCACTTTTTAGCTATATTATCCTAAAACAATTTAAAGAGTTCAAGTTATTTTCTTGAAAATTATGCTTAATTAGTATACAGGATCCTTATACAGAGTTGTTGCACTGTCCCAGCAAGGAACAAAAATGGGAAAAGTGGAGTTCATAAATTATCTTAACATAACAACTTAATGCAAGTGCAACTGCCAGGGTGTTCTGGAAGTGAAGGAACTGTGAAATGATGCCATGAAATCTTCCAGGTAGAGTGGCAGCAAATTCCTCAGCTGAGACCTCCTGAAGTCTGTAGAGAACTTCAATGGATCTATTTACTCTCTCTCCTGACAGAAAAACCATCCTCCCTCTGCAAACTCATTCACACAAAACACCAGAGGAATCTCCCTGCAGGTTCCTTTGCAGTGAAACTCCACAAACACTCCTGAGACAGCACTGCAGGGCAGGGAGATGCTGTGGGGAGGAGATGATGGGAATTCCACTGCCTTTCCAAGGCAGGAATATCTATTTCTACCTATTATTACAGCAGTTGTGTCCACCTGAAGTTTAAGATATAACCCAGTCATGTTTTAGCAATTTAAGATGAAGACTAGGCAGTCTATGTGTCTATAGGTATCTGTACTAGAACCATTTTCTCTGTTTTTCCCCTTTTCTTATGTATTGTGCTACCACTGCCAGAGCAGTAAAACTCCAGCAATGATGAGATGAGGAGTGATGGGGCAGTTCTGCTACACCTTCATTCAACTTTAGCTTCACTGTCTCAATTCAGAAGAAAAACTGAAACCATAGTCAGGATTTAAAGCTGTCTTATCCTACCATAAAACTACATAAATAATATCTTAACAAAAATTTCCTTTTTTTTTTTGCCTTATATTATAAAATTTCCCATAATATATAATATATCAGTACCAAAAAAAGAAAAAAAAAAAAAAAAAGAAAAAAAAAAAAAAAAAAAAAAAAGAAAATTTGGTACAGCTTAAAGGAAATTTGATACAGCTTCTTAAGCAATAGCCATCAGCACCCTGACTGTAATTCTGCTTTCAGTGGAATCTGCCTCCTCCCAAAAGCAGTGACATCTTCTCTCCCCACTTTTCTAAACAGGCCAGTATTTCCCCCAATGTGATGACTTGCTTCAGCTTGCTTTTCAGCCCTTCTGAAGTGTGATCCAAGTTCCCCTGGTTATGAAGGCAATCCAACAATCTCCCTCCACCACCAAGAACGAGTCCATCTTTGCAGCAATCTCATCACTGTAGCAGGATTCAAGAAATTAATTCACAGTTAGTGAATTTAAACATACTCCAGACAAAGGGGTTTACTCCACAAATGTCAAATACTGTCTACTACCTGAGCCAAGAGACATATAAATAACCTTAATCTGTTTTTATAACATGCAAAATAGCAGCAAAATACTACTCTTCAGCTATTTTTGAAAGCCATCATTTTTACCATTTGTACTGCACTCAATGACATTCTTATTAATAGCAAAGAATGTGTGCTCTGCATGGAATGTCCTCTGGCTTTGTGCTCGGTTTCTGCTTCAATTCCAAGTCTTCTTTCCTGTCCATCTCCTGTCCAGGCTCCACAGTCTCCTCTGGGATTTTCCAAAAATCTTTCCAAAAGCAGGAAATACTTGTAAAATGCTACTGACTGCCAGGAAGCACCTTCAGTCACAAATCTGCCTAAGAGTTAACCTGAATGTGGACTCGTTTTTAACCAAGTCTGTGACAAGACTGGTACTGTAGTCACCTGATGTGATCAGGATACAGACACACTCTTGAAGAGCAAGCTCAGCACCTGTTTCTACTGTTTTACCTACAGACCATCAATGCTACAGCTGCTGGGAGCACCAAGACAACACAATCCTCTCTTTGATGAGACAAGTCCTTACAGCCAGGAGCTGGGAAGACCCTTCTATGCCTTTATGCAAAGCCAGGTAATTCATGCAACCTCAAATAAAACTGTAAAAGGGGAACAATCCAAGTTAATCATGCTCAGATGTAGTTATTTAAGCACTTTTATCACTTACTATTTTTTAAAAAGACTCTCCCATAATAGCATTAAAATTACACTTGACAAGCTCACATTCACAGTCTCCTGTCCCAGTCACAAGGATGTGATAAATCAGCAGAGGTCTGAATTATCTCCTCTAAATAACTGCTTCTTCAGGTAAGCAGCTACAGAAAGATTTATTCAAATCTAACTTATCTATATGTATTACAATGCAAGTTATACATATGAAAGCAAGGGCCAGATTAAGTGTCAGATCAAGCAGCTGAGTCTATGTGAAATTAACCTAGATAACCAGATGGTACACACCAAGTCCATATATATATATATGTACAGAACAGATAAAACAACAGGAGATTAATTTCCAACCTTGAAAAAAAATAATCCCAAACTACATTAAAGAAAATAATCACAAACTAAATAAAAAGGTATTTTAAATTTTTTTTTTCATTTAAAATACCTTTGTTCTAGGCAAACTGAAATTATCTTGAAGTCAAAAAGTAAGCTCAGCTGTGTTGTGCAATGATTCCATTAACCTTGCACTCAAGCATTAAATTCAATGCCCTTGTTTGGATTTCCCTGCTGCAGGGGAAAATGCAGCTTGTAAGGTCTGTGCTTTACCTTACCAGGGCCAATGAGTAGAAGCCTCACAACTAAACTTCTACAACTAATAGCACAAGAAACTAAACAAGCTAGCATATTGCAAAAATTCCTCTGATAATTTTTTAATGATTAACCTCATGCTCACAGGTTCACAGTCTTTTACACTTGTTCTCCCATGCATTCAATTAACATCTGCTTTGAACAAGTTAAATATAATCTTAATGTTTTCTGCATGTAGCAATAAAGCAATTCAGCACTCCAGCTCACTGCCTCCATTCACAGAATGAAGAAAACAATTAATTACTGCACAGTTTCATTCAACTCCTTTTCCTTGTGCCCATTTTCACCCTGGAAAACTGCTCAAACTAAGATTAATCTTTTGTTTAAACTGCACATCATGGTCACCCAGCAAGCAAAGAGGAGCTATTTTTAAATCACTGCCCTATTGTCAGAAACCCCTCATCTCCTGCACAAGGAATTATATTCTAAATAGGAAAGACTAAATCAAAGCAACACATCATAATATCACCAGCTCTGGGACCAAGGGTAATTTTTCTGCCCTGCAGAGTCTTTCTTGCATGCAAAGCCTGTCCCCTCCAAGTGAACTGAAAGGATGGTTTTCAAAGCTGAAACAACTGACAACCTAGGGATTGCATTTCAGTGGGTCACAGCCCCATTCTAGGTGGAACACATTCAAACACACAAATAGTCCCTCTCGTCAGATCTTCCTAATTGGTGCCTGATGTGTGGAGTCTTCAGGAAAGGAGCTCAGCAAACAAAAACTGTTGCAAGCACAAAAAATACTGGATGGGGGAAGGAACCAATGACAGGAAAGTATCACTGGCTCTCCAGAAGGCTGTTACTTAAACAATAATACTCTTCACCTTAGCCAAATGCTGAATTTTAAAACAGATGCTTTTGCTACTGGTGGCAATATTCAGAAGCCACAGCAGCAGAAGAGGATGACACTTGATTTGTCTCCAGCTGCATCACAACACCCTCACCCACAGGGCCAGCAGCAAGTGCTGGTTGGGTTTCAAATTGAACATTTCAGAAAGGGATATGAGCTCCTGGAAAAAGCCAGGCATATTTCACAACTGGCAAGCATATGTTGACCTGTAACTCAAACTGAGATGGGGTTCTCTGAGAGGTTTTAGTTCTTTTGTTTAGATTTGATATCTTGCTCTTTACTAATATCACGAGGATGCCAAAGCAGATTTAGTTCTAAATCTTGGCAGATTTAGATTTAGTTTGCTTAGAAAACAAGGCTAGATTCTCCATCACTTGTGTTTTCTGAGTAATATATGCATCACTGTGAAGAAAGTATCAGTAATATCAAGCTCAGTCACGTGCATTATGTTCTGGGGATGACTTATACATAACAAAAAGAGAAAAACTTTAGTTCAAAAATTGGTTAGAATACATGCCTCAAAATTCATGTTTTATACTTAGAGGCCCATTATGGAAGAAAAAATATATGGCTCACTTACTACATCAATAGTAATGCTGATCAGGCTTTGGAAGGGGAAGAAGCAGCTGTATGCTGACCTCATTAAAAGCAACAGTATTTACCCATTTATATCAACATTTAATAGAACATTTCACTTGGTTCCTTTGTGATTGCATTCCTATAAATTATGGATTTCCAGTCCCCTAATTCTTGATATTTAGCCCTGACTGCTCACACTGAATCATCAGAATTGGAGGAGAATCAATGGACACAAGAAGATAATTTGGTCCTTTCTATTTCAAACACTACTAAAAGAGAAGTTTAACCTTTCCTTGCACTGCCTCCCATCCACAAAAATGCAAAACAATCAGGAGACATAAAATCAGCATTTCTCTGGTGAAATCAACATCCATGTGTCGTTGAGTCACAAAATGACACGATGGACTTCAGTTCTTTGTGTAGAAAGGCAAAAAGCTCCTTCATTGAGAAACCAACTCAATATATAGGGTACACCATAGAAAACAATATTTCCTTGGTTACCATTTTGACTTCATAGGCTAAAAAGTATAAACAGTTATTCTAACTAATTAGGAAGACTCTCATGTACTGTCTTCTGCAGGTGTGAGTCGTTATCATTCCCGCTCTTATGCTGACACAAATCCAGCCTGAGAAAAATAGATTGTTTTGATTCAATTTGTGTGTGACCACTTCGCTTCTCACCGACAACTCCGCCTCACGGCTTGAGCTGAGATTTTCTCTGCTCCCAGCTATTTCAGCCTCAAGGTCCATGCATTTATTCAGTGCCTGGGCTGCCAAGGGCGTTCAGCCCCCCTACCTGTCGGCGTCGCCGAGCCCCAGGGCCGTGCTGCGCTGCAGCGTCTCCCGCACCGCGGCCATGCCGTCCGGCAGCCGGTTCAGCCGCCGCGTGTACAGCCCCAGCCCGCCGTCCGTCAGGTACCTGGCAACAAAATCCCACGGTCAGTGTTCAGTACAGTGACAGAAAATCCACATATTATCACAGCACCTGCTTCCTGCCTTCTATGTTGTAGTTTTGCTGTTTTTAAGTTCAGGGTGCTACATGGAATCAGAAGGAAGGGAAAGTTCGTTCTTGGTTAGATGGGAGGTATCTTCTGCCCCTCATCATTCTCCATTGCATTTTGCACTCTCTCCCATCACCAAAGCTCGAATTTCAACATAAATGTCATAAAGGAAGAATAAATAACTTTCATTAAGAACGCCCATATAGAAGCAATTTAATATTTGTGAATGTTCAGTATTCAGTACAATGATGGCAAATTCACATATTATCACAGCACCTGTTTCCTGCCTTCTATGTTGCACTTTCCCCGTTTTTAAGTTCAGGGTGCTACATGGAATCAGAAGGAAGGGAAAGTTCGCTCTTGGTTAGATGGGAGTTATCTTCTGCCCCTCATCATTCTCCATTGCATTTTGCACTCTCTCCCATCACCAAAGCTCGAATTTCAACATAAATGTGATAAAGGAAGAATAAATAACTTTCATTAAGGATGCCTATTTAGAAGCAATTTAGTATTTGTGAATGCTATAATCAATGATCCCTCCCTTTATAAACATATATCCCTTCCACACAAACATGGTTCATACCTCCCTGAATTTTTCTGCATGGGTTAAAAGACAATCTAAATTTCAAATCTTTTAAAAGTTAACTGCAAAAATCACGTTAAATTCACCCCTAGATTTTAAAAAAATCAACATTAAGTATTCCACAACTTACAGAAATCATCATGAATGAAGAGTTTTTTGCAACCTTGTTTTGGCTCCGGCTGCAACTGTGACCTAGAGACACCTGCATTTAAAAATTACTATTTCCTCCTGCATTTAAAAATTACTATTTCCTATTACTATCCTTAGGCATTAAGAAGTGCCAGGTGTACACATGACACTTCATAAATTGCTAAGATAGCACATTTCTTACTTTCTGGTTCAGACAAATGAAAAATTAATCCTAAATTGAACAGAGATGATGCATGGCAGGCAATGGCATGGAGTGAGCCCTGTGTTACCACCACCAGTCCATCAGCTCATGTAGGTCTATGTTGAGCAGCACTGACAGCTGATTAAACACACCAGGAACATTTTCACACACCTGAGGCTGAAATAACTCCACCAACTCCAGCACTGTGGTCACTGCTTCCAGCACACTGCTGGACACACAACACAGGAGCTGACAGGACTGTATCTCCTCAATCCTTTAGCTACTCTGCAAATCAACAGCAGACCACAGAGTAATATCCAGATACTCAGGACACCTTCCTCTGGCTCAAGAAAGCACCGAGCTCTCTCCCTGCTAGTGAGACAGCCTCCCCCACAGCAGGGAAGGAGAGATGCTCCAATGCTCCGAGCTGCAGGCAGTGGTGTCTCTGTTCAGGACACCTCAGTGTGCACATGTGCTTTACCCAACCCAAATTTGATTACTACATTTCTAAAAATGGGATGGTGAGCAGTTGGGAAGCCTTGCCCAATCTGCTGATTATCATTGCAGTTCAATGTATAAACCTGGACAAGGCCATCCCAGGAGCAACCCAGGAGTCTCTGTGGAGTCTAACAAAGAGGTTCCCAAGCCTGCCAAGTCAGACACAGGAGTATTCCCCATTCAGCAAATCTGTGAGGATTCTCCAAGCTCACAAACAAAGACTGTAGAAAGCACAAGGAGCAATTGCACTGTAGCATGTGGAATTTGCCTTAGGTCTGGCTTTCTAACTTGTGTTTGACAGTTTATAAATATTTTAGCATGGAAGAATATGTTTTTTCCTTAAGCTACCAAAATAAAGGGGAAGAAAGAAAAGTGGAGCTTCAGACCATAGTGTTATACAAACATGTAAAGAGTATTTTGCAAAAACATCTAATGTACATACACTAATTGGTTTACTGCAGCTACTTGTCTGCACACGAAACAAGTTTCTGTATGAATACTCTTTGCAAGTGTGCTGGAAAAGGCAGCTTTTGGCTTTGCTATCAGATTCCTGGCATATTGGTCCTTTGATAAAAAAGATCTGTTACAGCTGAAATAGATTGTTTTTCATATTTATCACTCAGAATATGTGGAAATAAATATAGTACTCTTAAGAGTGAGCCATGCTGAAATCAATGCCTTTTCAGCATCAGCATATTTCATCTTCTACACAGAGCTCAGCAAGCTGAAAGATTAGAAAAACACTGCAGTAGCTCAAATTGAAAACTAAGGTTTTCAATGTTTTCAAGAACTGATAAATCTTACAAGAGCCCATGGAAGCTGGATGGCTTTGGCACCTTTGACAACTAGATCATGACACTTTTCTGAACAAGTCCACGTGAAAAAGCACAGCCATAAATGATGACTTTTACCCCTCACACCAATAAGACAAGTTCCTTACATGCCAGAACAACACAGGACAGACTTTTGTATTTTGAAACAGGTTTGTGTAGTCACAGTTTGAAAGCTTTGTATCTTATTTTATTTCACGCAATATCCTCTACCCAGGGATGTTTAATTCAGAAAAGATGCCAAAACCAATGATGCCTGAAGTCCTGCATGCAACAGTGAGGTGAAGGAAGAAGGAAAGGTCCTAGCTTCTAAAGTCTGGAGAGAAAACGACATTTAAAATAAATATATTTTAAAATAAATGGAAAAAACCCCCCTTTTTACTATCTATTGCTAGTACAGGGGAGATTCAAAGCTACTGGTGCCACAAACTTCCAGCCATTGTTTTCCTTCCTCTCCATCCCTTCAAATTTTAAGTGTCTTGGCTTTAAGAAACTGTCTTGCCCTTATGAATACATTATTATTGCTGCAGATTTTTGCTTTATGAGAAAGGGCAATATAATGAAGGCACATTTTTATTACGAAATTCTTCCAATGTTTTACTCAGGGGGAGACAAGACCAGGAAATACCATTGTGTATATAACTGTAACAGTACTCAGAGTTATTGGAATTTATTGTCCTATCACATCCACACAATGTGGAACCCAAAAATACTGCCCTCTCATCTACATGACACATTGCAGTCCAAACAAATGTACTAGGCTTAAGTATAATTTATCTGACATTTCTTCTTAAAAATCATGGCAAATTTGCACTAAAAGCCTTGCTAGCTTCATGACTGCTAAGAATTCTGCAAGCACATTCAGTGCAAAACAAACAGGACTTAGAGGTATTTTTTTACCTGCCCCAAAATTTAAAAAAAGTTTAAATATATGATCTGGGGAAAAGCATAGTATCCAGACTCTGACTTTTATAGAGATAGGTAAATTTGTACAAAAAATTCAATCTCACAGATGCTTTATGAAGGGTACCAAGAGCCAGAGGGGAATGACAGCCTTTACTGAAGCTGAATATAATAATATTTAATGAATGGACAGTGGAACAGTGATGATGTTGGTTAAAAAGAGTTTCTGATCTTTCCAGGAATTAATATACAAATACTCATTGCTATAGTTTCACTCTTCATCAGCAAGGAAAAAAAAAAATTAACCCAATTTCTGTCAATATGAACAGACTCGGGTCAAACAAGAGCAGTATTATGCATTTCTAACACACAATTAGGACTTCTAGCCCACTTTCAAGGTGACACTTCTTTCCTATTATAAAGTGGCTCCCTGCCCTGTATTACAGGCATAAAGTAATTTGCTTTGGACAATCTGGACCTTTAAGCTTCTCTTTTCTTTAGCCAAATACACTCGTTCTGTGCCTCTGAAATTTTGAGTGCTGTAACAAGCCCTTCCAAGTGTAATATTTTTAGGGTATTTCTGATGCTGAAGTGATTTATTCCCCTTTCCTGAAAGGCACACTGAGGAAACAGGAATGGGTTATGCCAGGGATCAGCAAAATCCAGTGGTCTGAATCACTTGACTTCTGTCTGCACTCCCCACTTACTGACAGATACAGTCAGCCAACAGCACACTTACTTTTATGGTCTGACAACTCTACCACTTCATCTATATTCATTTCACTCCTTAATGCATGAACCTGAATTTTCCAAGTTTGAAAATGGCTAGCCAAGGGAAAAGCATTCTTTACTTAAGGATTAGGAAGAGAAGGAGCAGCAGGTAAATCAGGAACACACAACAGAGCAGGCAAGCCCACCCTGAGCTGCTCAGGATCCTGCAGCTCCATAATCCCAACCCCACAAGCAGGAGAGCAGCGACGTGCCCCAAACAGGACCTGAATCTGGCAGCTCAGGTGCTCCTGCTTCCTCTTGGTGCTTTGGATTACAGGCTGGTGTGGAAATAGCTGCCCAGGTGTCTCCTGAGCAGAGGACTTGCCCAGCGACCCAAGAGCTTGAAACTTTAGGAAACAAAAAGCTTGAGGGAATTATTTCACGTGTCAACATCTGCTTTGACATGCGGAAACGTTCTCTTATTGATGTAGCAGTAACACTGTCCTCCTTAATGCTTTCCTCTAAGTCTCTGTTTTCACTGGCCTTCATCTGTCTCGTCATTACAGTCAGTTAAACAAGATCAAGAGGCTTAATGAGCTTTGAGTATCAAAGAACAACTCTAACTTTGCCAGTTGCTAAAAACCCACAGCAGAGAATTCCCCAGTGCTGTTTCTGGAATACGCTGAGTGGGATCAAAACCATCCTGTTATTGCAACTACAAATATGTCCTAAATCTGACTTAAAAAGAAAAGCTACCCTAACAGCTGGATGATGACAACTCCAAATTTCCCCATTTAGTATGAATTTGATCTGCATTTTTCATCACAACACTGGCATTAGAGCATATGGGCTTTTCACACGTTTATATCCCCCAAAGTCTTTCCAATCACTATTCTTGCCTGACTTGGATCAGCACTTGATCTCTCTAACCAAAGGGTTGAACACAGGCCCTGTCTAAAAGCCTGTGGTTGGTTTAAATTCCATTATTGATCCCTGTGAATTTCAACAGGAACATTCAGGAACAGGATTAGGTCCTGAGCTTTCAGGTAAGGACTCCTAATACAATGCCCAAATCCCTAATATTAGACCAAATATTACAGTTCAGATGCACAAACCTACTGCTTAATTCATAAAATTGAATTTATATTTAAGGTAGTCTATAATTTATAAATTAATAGACTTCTACTAATAATCAGTAACTATTTATAATTAACAAACTAATGAATGAACTATAAATTTTTTTGCAGCTATGTAACCCAAACATGGAGTAAAACCTGAACAAATTACCTGCAGACTCAAAAATCCTAATCACTGCTGGAAAAGATGAGATACCTGTTCCACTAACAGGTAAGACAGGAAAAATGAGATTATGCAAAACTTAGTAAGTATATATTAGTTTCATAGTTTATTTAGAGAAACCTGTCATGTGTAGATCACTAGTAGCATGAATGGTGCTGCTTATTCACATTGTTCAAACCAGTCTAGAAACAAAACAAGTTCATCCCATTAACTACTTAATGCTCAGACCTTTTTCCGTGGGGAAAAAAAAAAAAAAAAAAAAGAAATCTGCAGAAATAAGTGGCTTCTGTGAAATCTATACTCTTCTGTCTGGAGATGTACTAGAGCTACCTGGCACATAAGTCCTTCAGCAGCCATCAAATAACAATTTTTGGGCACTGCTGTCCAAGGCTAATTTTTTTTCCTATGTCTTCTCAGCTTCAAGCAGTCTGCAGGCAAGGAATTCCAAGGACAGTGTAGCCTGTAAGGGAATTGGGTGGCTGCTGCTCCCACATGTCCCCACATCCAGAACAACAGCTCCTGAGTGAGCTTTTGAAGAAACCAGTTTCCTGTGGAATGAGTGGTCTTAGATATTGGTTGTCAAAGAGAAGCTGTCAATATTTACAAGAATATTAGACTAAAAGAAAGCATCTCTCACATGGCTGCATTCCTGTTCCAGAGGAGGCTCCAGTGTATGATCCTCCTTCCAACCCTCACTCCATCTGTCAGCCAAGGGCACCTTAACGTCAAACTCACCTCTGCCTCAAGGAGGAGGCACGCTCCACCACTGCTTTTTAAACTCTTTCTAAAATCTAGCCAGCCCAGACAGACTGGGCTGGAGTCAGACTGGAAAACACTCGACAGGTCAATCCTTTGAGGTGTGCAAATGTCACTCTGGACTCCACGGAAACAGGGGTGGAAACTCATTACTGAGGAGAGGACGCCACTCAGGCCCACCAAGCACCACCACCACCACCAGGTGCTGGCCTGAAGGCAGCTGAGGGCCCACCAGAACCAGGCAGCCGTTCTATGGGGTTTTGCACATGCCCAATTTTGATTTAAATGCCTAGATTCTTTCTCAGAGTCCATTTCAATGAAAATCATAGAGCTCAGCTATACAATAAGTGATCCATTTTTCATCTCTTCAATTCTGTTCAGGACAGGAATGACCTGTGACCAAAGAGGATTAAGGAGTGCAGCATCCCCAGAGGTTCTCAGCAGCATCAGCAGCAGAGCAAGAGTGACTCCACAGCGACTCTGGATTATTCCCTGATGCCAACTCTTTTCCTGCAGATGATCCACACTGACACAGTGTGAATGACTGCATCCCCCTCTACTGGCTAGCCCTGGACTGGGACCCTATTTTGTCCTTTAGAAACTGTCCCTTCACTCAAATTACAACAAACTGTTTGCACTGATGCAGCAGCTCAAAAACTGCTGAGGTGTTTATTCCAGAAGCCCAGCATGGGATAACTCCTATTTAATGGTATTTTGGTAACTGTTAACAGTAGGTCAGTGTGTAGAATTAAGCAAAAACACAAAACACCACAACCATTGCATTCATTTTATTGATTAACACTACATATGACCTAATGGGTATTTTACCATTATACTGAAAAAAAAAAGCTGATGTCTAAGGTTATAACTCACAGGCCTATGTTGTCCTCCTATGCTGAATCACACTGCAAGAAAGGTTCTAGGAGAGCGTGCTGAGATATAACTTCAGATAAATGATAAAACACTCTTATTGTTGAAGCTGACACAAGAACTACTCCCTGAACTGAGTCCAATATTTAAGAATACTTAAAAGAATATATGAAATTAATAATATTGAAAATGCTTGTGCAATGTCCTATTCATGTCTCCTGCAAAGAACTGGAAGTACAGTTCTTGGAATAAGAATGCTATCTTTACTTAAACTGCCATCATTTTTTCTTTTCATTTTTAGAGAACCAAGTCATCTCTGACTTTAAATCCAAACTCAGTTGCAACCTTGTTTGCTACTGAAAGGGTTAAAGTCAGAAGTTAATGTTTCCTTATCTCTTTTCATGAAAGTCAAACTTTTGCATTTACTTGCACGACCTCTTCATTATTTGTGTTAATTATTCATTTACCATATATAGATACTATTCTGCAATGTTGAAAAGATCATAATGTAGAAACAGTCAGCCCTAGCAAGCTGAAAGGTAGTTCAAATAAACAGTCTGCTCAAACACAGAAGAAAAATAAAATAAACCTCTTAATCAGCCTTAGTCATGTTGAAGAGCAAGAGCCATAAAAGGAGTGCAGTTTCACCCATCCACTGTATTTAGATGAAACCTTATCACTAAAACCATTTCATATAAAGAGAATGTCCAGTAAATGACTAATGCACTGTAATTCAAAGTCTACAGAAAAAATACAGTGGTGATAACTATGGAAAGAAACAGGTCAGAAAAGCCTCTAGACAGAGCATCAAATAAATGCACAGGGCACCCATGTTCTCACTGAGACCAGGATTAGCTCAGCCACTCCTGATTTCCAGCCAGCCATGAGTTACCTGGAGCAGCTCAGGAGGAAAGGGTTTCTCTCCCTTACTGTTACCAACAACAAATTCTCATTAGCAGCAAACTGCAGAGTCCTCCTCCTCCTGTGAAACCTCAGCCCTAGGGGAGGTCTGTTACACCATCTGTGACCCTGACATCTGAAGAAAATGCATCACTGACTGGTAAATAGCACAAAACCAAGGAATTGAGCTGCAGGAACCCTACAAATACCACCTATGCTTCAACATTGCATGAAATCAGCTCTTTCCTGCCTCCCAACAGATCTAACTCCTAAATGAAAGCCTACTTCAGAACTCTATTTCAATGATGGTTTTGGTCCATGAAGGACACAGTGCTTCTGGATGAGTTTGAGACCTGAGCAGACGCAGGGCCAAAGGCTGGTTCCCCAGTCTAAAGTGGCCAGTTCTCACTTTTAGCATTTTTTATCCACGTTCCAAATTAAACTGCCTCCAGTGCTTGTAAAAAAACCCCCAGGGAACATAAAGGTTTGAATAAACAAGAAGCAACCATAACCCCATGAGGATCGTGCATGCAAACACATTAAGAGGTTGTGGAAACAGAAATGCATCACCACCAAATCATCAAATATGGGAAAGTTAATAAAATGGTAAAATGTATCCCCCCCAACAACCACTGCACTCACAGGAGGTGGCTGCAAGGAGAATTTTAGCACAGTGTCCCTGACCATTGTTGGAACAGCCCTGCTTCTGCAAAAAATGATGTGTTTGCAGACCCAAAGCCATTTCCTGAGAAAACTTGTGACCAGCACTAATCAGTATATCCACACTGTTAATTCTGCATAGAAAGCTGCACATTTAAGGTAATGAAAACAGGGACAGAGGATTAATTAAATGAAAAAAAATTATGAAAGTATTTTTTTTTTNTCAACAGCCCTGTTGCTGCATTCCAATAAGAGTTAAAAAGGAAATTAACTCTACATCTCATTAGAGAGAACTGGGGCTAAGCAGGGAAAAAAAAAGGAATGTGTATGTTAGTAGCCAGAGGGAGACTGAGGTGGACAAAAAATTTCTGAACAAATGCAAAAAATCCATGAGAATTAACATCCCCACCTGGGACAATCTTTGGGGTAGGGAGGTGAGACAATTCAGGGCTCTGAGGTGCCACTTTCCAATGAGGCTCTGAGCCTCCAGCTCAGCCAGCCACCGAAGGGAGTGGGTTGGGGGCTCACTCCCCACCTCACACAAACCCCACTCCTGTTGCTTCATCACTGGGTTATGTTTTAGCCCCTGCAAAAAGGCAACTTCTTACCTTTGATCCACCCCCTGGAGACTTGCTCAGTTTAAGAGCTGTTCTCTGTCCCTTTGGCAAAGATACTCTTCCTAACCCTAAGAAAGCAATCCCAGTGTCTGCCAGAGCTCTGCTTGAGCAGACTCATTAAAGGAGGCCAAACGAAACTTCCCATGACCCAGTACATTTCAGAGAAAGCACCAGGATCACAGGGCTAAAATAGTTTTTCTTGGCTATTGGATTTATTTTGGCTGTAACAAATATTTTGGCTTCCTTCCCTATCAGTTTGCCAATGAAAACACAGATCCAAGGTTTTCAGACTCCAGGATTGTAGCAATTCTGAAAAATGACAAAGTGAAACACATACCAGCTAATAAAGTGCTATTCATGCTCTAAATACCCTCTTGTGCTGCTCTCCACATAGTGTAGCTCAGCTTCTGGAAATGCTGAGCCTGTTTGCCCTACCATTGATCTTGGTGATTTGTTGTGCAGCAAGTCACATGGATGCTTTCTTACAAGCAACCTCTCTGATTTTGAAGCAGTTTATTATTCCTCTCCCACAAAAACACAACACCACCCTATTTTCTTACTATTTGAACTAAACAGACACTGGGGAGCATAACATATGGAACAGGCTACCAAACATCTGTTCACACTGGAGGTGGCAACCCAGACTCATTAGGTGTCACCAAAGGTATCACCCTTATTTTTTTTATCCTTCCCTATTAATACTGGAATGCTGTTATTGCAATTTAATACTGCAATATTCCCTTCTCAGGGAATCCACTCACATGATTACCCTCCATAGACTGCAACCCCAGGCTTGTGGGGCTGCTGGCAGCAACACTCCTTCCAAATGCCCACCAGCAGCAAGGAGAGGACCCCCAAACTGCCCAGCTCCAAACCCTCTCCACAACCTGGAAATGGGGCTGCATCTTTCCAACAACAGATTGACCTACAATATCAATATTTTGTCCTTGGAACTTAGTTAATGACTCCAACAGCACTGTACAAATTGATAAACCAACTCACACTATTCAGCAAAACTGACTTTTGTAGCTAAAGGCAAGACGTGGAAAAGAAAAATATATTTGTACCCACATCTTGTCCTAAGAACCTTGAATTGAGATCTCATTTATCAGTACATGGCTATTACATGAGTAAAAAGTGAAAAGTAGTCATTCCTTGAAAAATTAGTGGGGGAAAAAAGAGTCAGATACTCAGTTAAAGATATCCCAGCACTCAAAGCCAGGAGTGAGGTGAGGTGGAGTATGGAGTATTTGACTCTTCTGCTATTTTAATCATTCTTGGTATATAACTCACTGCTTTGGTGACAGAGGTACCAACTGGTAAAAGCATTTTATTACCCAGAATCTAAACACCACTCTTGTACTTTCAGACTATGGAGACTCCTGTTTTTTACCCTGCAGGATGACCAGACACAGAAAAGGAAACAATACACAGAGATAACTGAAGGCACAGATTTCTCTGGCAATATCATTCATAAATTCAACAGCTTTTCTATTCTTTCCTTTTCCTCAACCTGTAATCTGAATTTTATACACTAAGTAAAGGTCTGCAAAGACTGTGGCTCCTCTGTGAGCAGCAGAAGCCCGAGTTGACACAGTTCTGCCAAGGGTAATTTTCAACTATTACTCAAGGTGTTTTATGGAAACCATGGTGCTACTTAGAATTTACTTTCCTCACTTCCAGACCAAAACTACAGCCACAAATCTGAACAGAATTCATAGTCCAGAGGAAAAGCAGTAACTGTTATGACAATAAACATTAAAAAATCCAGGTATAAGTTGATTTACACGACAAAAACACAAGGTGCCTTAGTGATTTGATACATTATTAATGCAGCAACAGCTACTGGTGTTTTATCTGAAACAGAATTTTACACTGATTTTTGCATCAGCTATTTTACTATATGTTTCCCTAATGAAGCATTAAAAACAAAGTGTCTGAATTTTCAGAAAGTGTGAAAATACCCAAATATTCATAAGGGACAGAATTAATGAAGGTTTCCAGATGGTGCAACTGAACCAGTTAAGTTAATGACAAAGCTGGATTCCAGTAAGTGACACTACATCTTCCAAAAAAGCCAACACCACTAGAAATGTCACTAATAAAAAAAAAAATACACAAAAGCAAAGGAGGCAAGATGGCCAGACAGGGCTGCCAGAAAAATGAAAAACCGACAAAAAAGCCATTTAAATCTCAAATATCAGTTTTAACATCAATCCAATGCTAATGTACTTGAGGTAAGAAAAAATGATTGTTTTATAGTAGGAACTGAAAACTGAAAATAGACTAATTGAATACTGACTTTGGAGCAAAGAACAAATGCTTTTTCCATTCAAGGCAGAGATAAAATACTGATGTAAAACCTTGTTAATAATTGTCTGTCACTTCATATTTCTGCACACTGACTCGTTCTTTAAACATTTTTTAGCACGTACTACTATTTCACCTAACACAGAGATTCAAACTCATTTCCTTCCCATGAACTGGCTCCTCAAAGTTCAGGCAGCAAATAAGTTCAGCAAAGTACAAACCATGCCTCACTCCCTCCATCTCGTGGGCACGGAGGAATGTTGCAACCACAGCGAGCCTCAACTCAGGAAAACATTTAACCACATGCGAGAACATCTTCATATCTAGGGATATTTTCTTAACATTGAATTGAAACCTGAATTTTGTGATTTGAACAAAAATCTTTAAAGAGCTGTCTCTCCAAAGGCTTACTAAAACGAGCAGAACACCCTCAGTGCCGGACTTGACTTCTGGAAACAATCCCAGAAACACAGGGCTGCAGAGGGAAGGGAGCAATCGCCCGAAGCAAGGCGTGAACTCACCCACTGGTGATATCGTCGGCCCTGATGTTCTTGCCCAGCACGTCGCCGTCGCTCATGTAGCCGGTGGCGTCCATGGCGATGGCCTCCAGGTCGATGTCGTCGCCGGCCTTGTCGGCCGCGTCCGCGTGGCAGCCGCCGGTGCCGCGCGCGGCCA
>VZTR01015519.1:428067-464782 GCA_013400775.1 Chaetops frenatus
CAGGTAGCGGCCGGCGCCCGGCTCGGCGCTGACGAAGCGGCTGGCGTTGGCGCGGGGCGGGTAGCCGTTCCCCACCGAGGGCGCGTCGCCGGCCTGCAGCCGCGGGCTGCACTGGCCCAGCCTCCAGGACAGCGGCGTCGGTCGCCCCGCCAGGCTCAGGATGCTGCGGCCGCTGATCTCGGTGGTGACGGTGGTGTCGAACGTGGTCTCCAAGGTGCTTGGAAGGAGAGAGATGCACCGGGGTCAAACGTGGCTCTGACAAGGAATGCTGTGAGATTTATGCCCTGAACGCTGAGACAGGTACAGGCTGTAACAGCGCTAACGATTTACTGCTGCAAATGCTTGGGGAGAGCCCTCCCTGAGCCCTGTGAGGAACCACTGAGGGAGCTGGGGGTGTTCAGCCTGGAGAAAAGGAGACTCAGAGGTGCCCTTGTCACTGTCTACAACTCCCTGAAAGGTGGCTGTGCTCAGGTGGGGTTGGGCTCTTTCTCCAGGCAGCACTGACAGAACCAGAGCACACAGCCTTGAGCTTCACCAAGGGAAATATAGGCTGGATATTAGGGAAAAGTTTTTTACAGAAAGGGTGATAAAGTGTTGGAATGGTCTGCCTGGGGAGGTGGTGGATTCACCATCTCTGGAGGTGTTTAAGACAAGACTGGATGTGGCAGTCGGTGCCAGGTTTTAGTTGAGGTGTCAGGGTTGGGTTGGACTTGATGATCTTGGATGTCTCTTCCAACCCAGTGATTCTGTGGTTTTCACTTTTCAGGTCCTTCCCCTTTTTTTCTAAAGAGACTCTTGCACCCAGGCCACCAGGTACTCTACATACACATGAGAACAATTAAGCTGGAACTTTTTAAGGGATTATTTCCCAGTATCAAAGAGTAACTTTCTCATCTTCAAGCACACATAACTCCATTACACCATGGTTTTGCCAGTCTAGGCAATGGAGTGGGATAATTAGCTGACTAAAGGAAAACCTGCTGAAGTATTATTTTTCTGATGTATTTCCTTTTCTTGTCTGCATTCATGAAAATTCAAACTCTGGAGATGTGTCCAGCACCAAATGAAAGCTATTTCTACACTATGGAGAGAAGTAAATGAAAAAAGTAAGAAAAAAAGCCAATTTTTTTTTCTTCAGAATGTATTTTGTATATTAACAAACCAATAATGAACTATGAATTGCTCTAACGATGTTCAAACCAGAACATAGGAGCAAACCTATAAAAACTCAATAAATTATTCACATATTAATGAGTTTCGTATATTTTTAAAAATATTTGTAATATTTATATATGAAACCTTAAAAATGGGACTACACCATGAGTTTTCTGGACACATGTACAGATTGGAAGACTACACTCTGGATACTCATAGCTGAGTTGAAGCTGATTTATTTGCAGCTAATCCACAGCTGCAACTTCTCTTACCCACACGAACTGCTCTTTTCCTTTCCTGCTCAACTAAGTGCCACTTTTTAAAAAAATTTATTGTGGATATTAGTAAAAATAAACAGCATTGTACCATTCTCAAGGTTACATATAAGCAAAAACCTCTGTATTCTCTGGTTATAGTAATTAAACCATGAAGAGCTGTCACATTAATTGAAATCTGCAAAGGAAAGTAGCTTTGGGAGTTCATCTTTGCAAGCTCTGCTTCAGTTTTAGATGCAAAGCCAAAACACAAATAACTCATTTAGGGCTGGGGTACATAAGGCACCAAGCATTAGGTAGGACCCCAACCTCATTAGGGGCCAAACTGCTTATTCTCCCAAACTTCCTGTTCAACACTGAAAAGATCTAACTCACATACTGTTTAAATGTAATAGCAATCTTTGTTTATTTACAGCATATTTTAAATATTGCTGAAGATTTCCAAATGCTGCTTTACGAAGAAAAAGCAGTTACGTAGAGGGGATGACTAAGAATATCAGAAAAATTTGTTTGTCCAGAGTTTGGTCAAGAATTTAAGTTATGCACTTGATAATGTGTGTCAAGCACAGTTCCCCTCTCATTTAAACAAAATATTGCACATAGGGGGAGAGAGGTGTAATGCACTGAAGTTACTTAAAAGTAAGAAGAAACATTTTAAACTGTAACTTATGTTCAAACATCACCTCACACATTTTACAAGAAGTCATTATTCTTGACCTTTGAGTCAATACACACCCCATCCCATCAATTCCTTATCACACATCTCAATAACCAGCCAACATTACCCAAGTTCTGTGCATTAAAGACAAAAATTACAAGATCAGTATCTCCCACTGTCATAATTTTTCTAAGCATGCCACCCAGGCAAATGTAAGAGACATAAAGTAAGAGTGGAGTGGTTTCCACTCTCTTACAAACCCAGTGGTGCCCTCACCTGTGGGTGACCTGGGTTCCCCGTAAGCTGGACATGGTTTCCTCCAGGTTCTGCCGAAGGTCAGCGATGTTCTTCACGGTTCGCAGCCGCCGCGTCTCCGCATCCTCTCCTACACAGAAAGGAAGCCAGGAGTGAGGAGCAGGCAGGGAACAGCACAGAACTGAGCTCTTACCTGTGCCTCAATCTGAATCAAATGTGATTTTTATTGATTTTCTAAGCCAGTTAGGATTGAGGTTCCATTTTCCTGGGGAGGCACCTGCCAGCATCACAGCCTGACTGAAATGAGCTCTGCAGGGTTACCCTCATTGCACAGGCTGCCTTGGAGATGTTGCTGTATTGTCATTTCCCATGTGACCCAGTTTAAATTCTGGTTAACTTTCAACCTCATTAGAATATACATTTCATCAATATCACCCTTTCCATCTCATATATTGACACAATTAACATTAACCTGACATGGGCAATTTCTCCAATGCTGTATTTTCACTGGATCTTCTTAGTCCTGTTTCACATAAATCTCATTTTACAATAACAGCTTTCCATAAACTAAACTGTGCTGACTGGGTGCTCCATGCTGAGTGATGTTTCAGGTAAAATAACAAAAGGCTTTGCTTGTCAATATCACAGCACAGTTACTGTTCCTAAAATGTACTACATGACACTAAGCTGGGGGATGACTTAGTTTTCATGGCACTTAGAAATTCTGTTTTTTAAATACTTTGTTCTAAAACACATTTCTGTCCTGCTCTTTAAAAGTAGAAATTATGTACACACACACACATACAAAATCTCCCTACTGCCTCAGCATAATTTCATTTTATCAAATTAATAATTTAATTAGTGCCTCAGCATAATTTATTTACATGCTCTCAGCTGTCAATTCAGAAATGCTTTGGTTGCTACCTCAGCTGAGCTCTATAGAGTTAAATCCTCTAAGAGGCTGAAGAGAAGTGGATTTCTTATAGTGCCAGTGTATTCTTTGTAAGCTGAAAGCTGGAACAGAAAACCTCCAAAAAACTGTCACAAAGCTTCTGTTGGGCACAGAAGGAAATGATTTCATTCTAAAGGGTTTACAACTCATGGCTGAAGAAAATACTACAATAAACGTAAAATTTTTCACATTTTGTATCAGCCTTCTCTGTACAAGTGATGCATTTCTGAGCTGCCAAGATGCTGAGCACCCACAAAATTGCTAATTTAGATGGATACCTATATATTACACACATCAGAAATGTGAAGAACCAGATAAAAAAGCTGTTGTTGTCTGCTTTAAATTTCTAAAAGATGCCAGGTTGGTGGCACAGAAAAACCAACTCACACACTGCTGCCTCCAAAGCAGCAGTGGTACAAACTACTGACCAAAGTGCTTAGTGCACATGTGAGAATATTTCTTTTAATCAGTCTCTGCTCTCTGGGAAATCATCTCCCTGAGTTGCAATTCACTTAAGCCAGAGGGTCAAACCATTATGGTCTGGCTGGACTGGAAACATCCACCTAACACGACTGATTACTTTAGCCAGTGGTTCTCTGGGACAGAAAACATTTTCTATACTCATGGATCTACAAATTTTTGCAGTAAAAAACATAAAATATTTATAGGCCTTTAGCTTAACAAAGGTCAGAGTGCTCTTTTACAGATCATTTCTCTCATGGATGTGAAGGCAAATGGTAGGTAACTTCTTAGGAAAACACACAGGAGACAAACTAAACCAATTTCTACTGAGATCACTCTTATGCCTAAATTGATACTGAATTTTCACTTAAATGACATTCTACTCCTTAAATTGTAAGTACACTTAAAAGACAGATACTGGATAGCTGGCCCCTAGAGCTTAATTCTAAAATCACTAAACTCCTCACGAGCAGGCAGCGTCCTTAAACAATTCTGCTTCCATTTTTCCCTACCCATGCTCTCTTTTATTTCAGATGTGCTTTTAAATTAACAGCATCAATAGCTGTTATGCAGGGAGAGAAGATAGCTGTGCCTTGTTTCTTCTAATTCTTTTGGGCTGAGGGACTATTTTGTTTAGTTTGCTCTGTTTCCCCCAAGGCCCCTTTATGGATGCTGCTGTCGGGTCTGGCTGTGCACAGCTGGGGTTTGCATCTCCCTTGTTGGAGGCTGTCAGCTGTCTTCTGCCTCTGGATCCCAAAACTTACATATTCTAGTTGAGTAATAGTTTGTATTTACATAACATCTGTCATTAAAGACTGAAGACCTTTTGTGATCTAGAAACTCTTCTCAGTTTGCAGGCTGAAACACATCCAGCCCAGCCAATATGATGATTAAGAGGTAATGCTGAAGAAGTTTAAGCAGCTGGACACTCTGATTCTTATTTGGAACTTTCCTATTTGAAAATGAACCCAAAAAGGTTGTCTAGGATTTTACCCCTTGTGCCTTTTGTCTGCCTTTTAAGTACTTAACCCACTTATGTATAAATTGCACACACAGACATGCTCACTTAGACATTCCTGCAGCCCTTTTCCTCACCAGTGACTCTGCCTCTCACCTTTGCCATCAGCACACAGGTACCAAGGCAGCATTGATAGAATATGCAATGCAGTATGAAATTAATCTCGTGGTGAAACTTTTAGCCACATCACTTTTCCAAGGAGGGCATTTGGTTTCAAACCCCACATTAAACTGGGGGACACCAAGACCAAGTAGATGATAAAACCTGTGATATTCTACAGATGAGATATCCTGCAATAGCACACAGTAAGGAAAGTCATAGATATTGCTGAAATGGGGACAGGAGGAGATCAGACTGACTTTAAAAACACATTTTACATCACATTAGTAGAATCTAGTAGATTCTAACAGAATATCACTTTGTTATATTGGTAAGCTTGATTTTTTTTGCTAACTAGCATATACTTCTCACTGTAGCAGGAATTCTAGATAAATATGAGGTAGTTTGTAATTTAGACTGCTCATATTCTAGCTACAACTAGTTTCAGCTTCTGTATGCTGGACACAGAGTGTAGTTGGATTTTGGTGACCTACTGCTGCAAAGGCTATTTTTCAAATTGATCAGATTCCTGTGAGTGAACCAAACCAAAACATCAAGGAAATCAGCAGTCTCTTCTGTAAGCTCTGAAATGAAGTTTTTAAAACTAAACAATACATGTGAAATGCTTGGGAATACTTAGGATCCTTACAGTAGTTTAAGCCTAAAAAATGCTGCACGTCCCCTAGAAAAACATTAAGCAGGCAGAATTCCTAATAATTTCTAGAAATTTAGGGAGCACACTTGTGCTGAACTTGAGCATCTAGAATTCAAATTACTGACACCTGGGTTTCACTGATGAAGAGCTGAAAGAAACATAATTATTAAGAACTAAAGCATTAGGAATAAAATCAATTTGCTGTAGCTCATTCTTATTTAACCAGAGCACAGCCAGTAACAGGTCATGCTGCAAGACTTACCTGAGAGGTCCTCAAGGGCAGGCTGGGCAGTTTTGACATAAAGAGCAGAATCCATGCTGACCCCTCCTGTGCTGGCCTCGGCTGTCACGTTCCCCTCATTGTCTGTCTGAGATCTGGAAGGCAAAACAGAGCAGGGATGTGCAGCCACTCTCCATCCAAAGTATCTCAAGTCTACCAAGGAGGCGAGTGCACCTGCCAGCAGCCACTTTGTCCCACTCTCCAGAACAGACCAGCAGACTGATTTTACATAATTCATTAGTCCCATGTTGAATTATGTCCTAGAAATGGAAACAAGCACTCAGCTGTAAAAAATAAAAAATTCATAGTCGAAGATAGGCTTCACAGCTCATCAGATGGGGTCTTAAAACATTTGGATTTCCAGTTGTATTTTAATTATCAATAACATCAATTGTTGTGGCTAATCTGATCCTCTCCAATAAAGTCTGTATTGCAAGAAGATAAAGCAGGGAGCATGTGATGGCATGTTACATTCCTGCTAGGCTCTCTTCAACACCATTTGTATTTAAAAGAAATTACTGGGCAAAACCAACTTCAAGCTCCAATTTATAGTCTGATATTATGGCTGCCAGGTAATGAAAGGTGATGTAAGATCTATTGTCAGATTTGTGTAAGATATTGTGACTCATTACACTTTATTAATTGTGCTGTGTTTTGCTCATACAGCCACACCAACAGGCAGCTGGAAATTCTCCTGCCCCGAGGGTAAGTGCTGTAAAAAAAGTGAAGACACAGTGGGGAATTATTATTGCAATACTCTAAATTTCACTTGACTCTTGTAGCAGGATGCTCTGCCTGGAGTGGGGGTAGAACAGCTGGAACAATGCCCTACTTAGAGCTGTCTGTGGTGGCAGGAGAAGGGGCCTCTTGCTGCTTTTGGTGTTGAATAATGCTGAAAGCAGCCTGACCCATCAATCCCAAAGTCCAACCTCCTGACAGGAGGTGAAGATGTGGCAGATCTGGTAAAAGACCTGATAAAGGAACCCACCATGATACCACTGATAACTAGAGATGCTGAGCTGCCACAGCTGGCCAGGAGACACATGACTGATGGTCCCTTTGTACTGTAAAAGCCCAATCCCACTCTTTAATGACAAGGTTTTCTAACAGCCCCCTCCTTGGAGTGTTGCAGAGAGTCCTGCCTTCAGTGGGAACATCCTGGAGGGTGAGCAAAAGAGATTTGCCTACAGTCATTGCTACAGGTGAATAAACATCAGCCTCTACTGAATAATTGCTTACTTTGACATAATTACTTTGATATTGTTTCAAAAACAGTGAATCATACTGTACTAGTAATCACAGCTGCCTTCACTGTGGAGTAAAAAAATTCTGATTGAGAACTTTTAGTCTCATCATTACCAGAATAAATCATTATTATTTTTATAATAAATATATCTGGTTTGTCATCCTTAATCCTACAGGACAGTTGAGTTATATCAAGTTCAATTACACCTATAGAGTTCTTTAGACATGAACAAAGTTGACAAAGTCTGGTGCTAAGCCTGGATGCAGCTGCATTGAGAACTCCTCTTTGAGAAGGAGTTTAGAAAGCAAGGGGATCCTTTCTGCACCTCCTTACTCAACAGGAGGGCTTCTCTAATAAACTTTGTCTGAAGCTCACATTCTGCCTGTGGCAACTCTCTACAAAATGCAGAACAATTTCTTGTGTCTTTTGCTTTAAAAAAACGGCATCAAACCCAAACAAAAACTCTACAGGCAGCTGAAAAGTAGAGATTAAGGTAACCTTAACTGATGTCAGAAAACATCCGAGCCTTCTACTGCAGAATGCATTAACAAGTGCATTTTGCAGATTCAAATAATGTCTGGATAGTAAATATAATAATGTGTTATGTGTGCCTTGCAAACCAAAATGATCTGACTATTCTCTTTCCTTTTAAAGCTAACATGATTACAGAGTTTGGCCTTTTTTCCCTCCAATGCTGAAAAGTAAACAGTATTTTTCAGTTTTTCCAGCTGCCAACAGGTAGTTTCATTCCTGGTTTTGGTAAAAGGTCAAATGAACACTGTGTAGAGTTTATCAGTTTGTTTAGGTTATAGAAAACGTATGGATTGCATCAGCTTTTATACTGTAGATGATGATATCTGTGTTCAGGCTAAGATCAATACCAATAATGAGAAGACATTGTAGTGACAAACTTAACAACACATCTCCAAAAATTTCTGCTTCCCAGGCCCCCTGGCATTTAATTCCATACACACAGGGAGAATCCTCAAAGGGGCCAGAAGACTCAAGGGCTGCCCTTCCCATTCTGCACTGCTACACATCCCTTTGGCATCCCTCTCCTTCAGGTTCATTCCACTGACACTCACTCTTATTTAAAAAAATGTGACCAACCATTCTTAGCTACATCTGCCAAGAGATGCAAGGCAAAAATGTGTACAGTAGAGCTGAAAAAAACTACAGGACAGGGCAACAAAGATGACCAAAGATCATGAACAAAAGCTCCACAAAAAAAAACCCCACACCAACAAAAAAAACCCCCAAAAAACCCCAAACCAACCCAAAACCAAAACTAAAGTGGCTAGGATACCTTAGCCTAGAAAGGACATATCTTAAGGAAGGGAAGGAGGTGGGAAAGGTCTTTCAGATCATGAGCAGCAAGAAGATGATGAAGACAGAGCAAACACTTGTGTCCTTCTCCTTTGAAAGAGCTAAGCAGTGTCAAAAAAAAACCCAAGAGAGGGCTGTCCAAACCAAAAATCCCACCCTCTGACTGAGAAACTTCTTTCCCAGTTATACTGTGTCCTGAAGAATCTCTGCTAATGATTTCCCTCGTTACATTTCCTTATGTATCCTCTACTGCCACTGTCAAACAGAAGGTGCTTCAAACAGAAAATGGACAAGACAGAGGTTAGCAGTGACCTCTTTTGGCTGCTCTTTTGCTTATCTCAGGGTTAACATATACAACACCACAGACTTGTTGTCTGGCCTTACTTAAACGAAAGGATTTTTTTTTTTTTTTTAAATTTCCAATTTCTGCTTACACTGAGGCAGCTCCACCACTGTCAGCCACAAGAAAGACCCCAAGTGTGTCTTGGCGTTGTTACAACTTTCAAAGCACAGAACAAACCTGCTACACGTTCTTGTACCCTTTGGAAGAGCAGCACCTGGTCAAGGAGGTGTTCAGATTGCCATCTTTCCTTCTACTAGGGTTGGGTACAACCATTATCCCCCCTCCTGTCTATCACAACTTCTCACACACCTTATTCTGAGAGCCTCCACCATCAGTTTTTGTGAAAACGCCTCAACTGCCTACAGTCTTAAAGCAAGAAACTTCTCCATGAGGTAGCATTTCCCTCGGTGCTTCACCCCCCTGGAAGAGTATCCAGAAGGTCCCTTCTGGGCACCCTGCTCCCCACAGCCCCCCTGGTGAGGCGTGTCCCATACCTGTACATGAAGGGCGCGACGGTGGCGGTGTTGGGGTGGCTGTATTGCTGCTGGGGATGAGGTAGCTGCACACTCACGGTGTTGCTGCCCGTGGTGTGGGTCGTCACCGCGGGCCCGTTCACGGCCTGGCTGCTGCTGCTGCTCTGGAGGCCCCCCACGCCCTTCCCCTCGGAGGAAGCCAGGCTGGAGGAGGAGCTGGAATGACGGCTGTCCAGCTGGGACTTCTGATGAGAGAGCCCCGAGCCGGCCTTCCCGCCACGGCTCCTCTCGCCTTCCTTTGCAGGAACGGGGGCACTTGAGGATTTCCCTGTGGTGTTTTTCATTCCTGGTTTTGGTATTCCACTGTGCGAAGGGGCAGAGGCCTCCTTCTTGGCACTGTTCAGCTTGCCTCCTTTAGGGATAAAGCTTGCGATCTTGGAGGACTTTTTTGGCATCTCTGATGTCGTTGTTAGTGCTGCCTGTTCTTCTTTAGGTTCCTCCTTCAGGTCCAGCTTCTCGGTGATGGATGTTCTCTTTGTAACGTCTCTACTTTTATCCTTTTCTTTCTCTTTTTGTTTCTCTTTCTCCTTCTCATTACCCTTTGGAGAACTTTTCTTATTAGTCAGTGCGCGGCTGAAAGTCCTTTGTGCAATTCCCTTGAGTGCAATTTTGGGGCTGCTGGACATCGATCCCGGGTTGTTCACATTCTGATTGGCGGCATCGATTTCTTCGCTCTCCTCAAAGCTAAGAAGCGTCTCCAGCTTCTCGCAGCTGTTGTCCCGAGAGCCCGGACACTCCAGCGTCGTCCCTCCTGCTTTGGAACCCCCTTTGCTGTTGAAGAGTTTCAGTTTTTCCAGCATGGATTTCTGCCCGTTGGGAGCCGTTTTGGCGATTTCCGAGGGTGGCTTTGGAGGCTCCGCTGCCGGCTGCTTCACGGATAACATGGAAGACGTCGCTGTGTGCTTGGCACTGAGAGATTTGCTGCGCCAAGGTTTAATAGCAGAGCTGGGCTGAGGGATGGCTGAGGAGTTATTGCAAGGAACAGCGCTGCCGCAGCTTTGAACTGAGGATGAGCCATTTTCATTCATTCCTGTGGGCTGGGAGGCTGTGCTGTCTGCAGGCTCTGGAAAAAAAAAACCACAGAAAACAAGCCAAAAAAACAACACAGTAGTACCTGGTATTAGAGTTACTATGGGATTCTTTCTGTAATGAAACATCAAGAATTTCATATTGATAACATTAGAGAGACACATCAGTATTTTCAACATCGGTGAAATTTACAGAAAATAAAAGCCAGTTTTCTTTTCCTATCCAGCAGAACAGCAACGAGCTCCTACTGTATAATTTACATTTACTTGCTGTTTCAAGAAAAAGAAGGAAGAAAAAGAATCTCTTCCAATTCAAACCAAAATGTGTTCTGCAATGTGTTCTCCCTTATTAAGTCCACAATACTTTTTCATTAGCAAAAACACAGCACTATTTTATAACTAAGGGTTCCCTCTGCTTTTGGCATAATACTTGCTGTCCAAGTTCGATTCTTAGAAAAACCTCATATAAAAAAATGCAAGCGTAAGGAAAAAAGTAAAACTAAAGTCCTTTCAGTTATTGGGGGTGGGGGTGGTGAGATCTTCATAATGCAAAGGTAAAAGAAAACTCCATGTGCAAAAATAAAACCAATTGTACTCTTTTGTAAAGAACCTAAATTAAGTATTACCACACATCCTAATCCAGCTTTAAGAGAAACTTGTGGCAGTAACTGTACAGCCCTCCTCCCACAGAGAAAACAAATCATTTATTTAGTTAGTTCCTCCTAATGTTATTTGTTCTTGTTAAGAAATTAGTTCCGAGCTTAAAGAGAGCTTGAAAAATCACACTCACCTACCAGTGGCCACTTCTCCTCTGAATCAGTTTCTCTTTGCAGAGTTTCCCTTTTGGAGATGTTACTCTCTCAATTATCACAAATATGTTTTCTGTTAAACTGCTCATGTTTCCAATTAAATTTTGTCATCTGTGTCTGTTCGCCTGCCCAGCAGCCTGCTGGGGATTAACGGCTCTTACCTATATTTCCCTGCCCTCTAGCACGAAAATAAACTGTGTACAGAGCTGCATTTTTTTAATTCAAAAATCAACAGCAGCGCAGAGCGTGCGTTCTCGGCAGCAGGAGCAGCCCTGTGAATCCAGCCCTGTAAATCACGAGCTGCTGCAGCCACACAGGGACTGTTTTACTTCACTTTCAGTTGCTCAGCGAAGATACGGCTCTGTTAACCTCCCTCCTCTGATCCAAACCAGATCTACTGAAGATTTAAGTCCCATACATCTTCCTGACTTAGCACAGAATCAGGTTTCTAAGAGTATTAGAAACTCCTTAATAATAAACTCAGCCATTTCACATGGTTATGGACAAAGTGGAATAGCAGGAAGTAATGATACTTTAAAAAATATTATTGAAGTCAGAAGGTTTCCAGGACTCTTAACCAGTAACTATTACACTGGCTGGTTTTGCTAGTCCTATTCCTATGGCAAAGTACCCACAGGGAGCTGGAAGGAATCAGGAGCTGGATTACAGACACAGACAGGAATCACGCTGCTTTTAAGCTTGTGCCAGCCTGCTGACTTCCAGGGCATTATTCCCATTTTACTCCAGCTCAGAAGGAAAATCAAGCCACCAAATATCCCAAACAGTGATGCCACCTGGCCTCTCGATGCTCTGCTCAAGCCTGCTGAATTCAACCCAACGTGTTAAGGAGGACCAAAGAAATAATGGCATAGGAATCACACAATCATTAAGGCTGGAAAAGACAACCAAGTCCAACCATTAACAGCAGACTGCCAAGCCCCCCACTTAACCACATCCCTGAGCACCACACCTTTGAGCACTTCAGGGATTCCACCACTGTGGGAGGAGTCCCAGTGACTCCCAGCAAACAGCAGCAGTGGCCTGACACAGTGCCCTGACACAGAGAGGAAGGAAGGTGACAACTTCTTCACAAGCTGCCAGCAACGTTCCTCCCTCTGCTTTCAAAAGCTGCACCACTGCTCTTTCCCTCACGCCTCTTACCGTACACTGCTGCTTTGTTTTTGTTTTCATTTCCTGAAGTCCTCCTGCTCATCACAGTCCACTTCCCATCCCCACACTGCACCAGGCTCCTTTTGCACACTCAGAACAAGCAAGCCTTTGTCTCAGCCTGCCTTCCACAGAAAACACCCAGCAATGTAGTGAAATCTTCATGAAAATCCCAATTGTGCATAATGTACAGTTAAGTTGTGTACATTTTTAAAAATAGTAATAGCCCATCTCAATATTGAGATATTGCTACAGGAACTGGAGATTGACAGTACTTTCAACACTAAGTTCCTAATCTACATGTCTTCTGGCCTCAACATGCTAAACAAATCTCAGCAGAAAGCACAGCCGTGCCCAGAAATCATCAGAGCTGTCTGGGATTCATGAACATGCCTAGCATGGATTTACACCCAGGACCAGGGAGGGACCCAATGCACTCATCAATATGGGCAGGGAAGCCATCACTTGCTCAGAAAATAGGACTGGGGCAATACAATGGGGACAAAATGAAAATGATCAGTAAGGGTTGTATCTATAAAGCAGAAGAGCTGGTTGTACACCCTGTTAGTAAAACACATGCAGGCACAAAAACTCAGCTCATGGTCTGAGCACGCTGACAACTGAGCAGATTTAGGAAAGAAATCTGCCTTCTCCAACAGGTTCTTCACAACAGTTTGAGAACAACACAGGCAACGTGTGCATGGGATGAAGGAAGGCAGCCTGCATTCCCCAGCACTCAGAGCCTACACAAAGTCACTCACCTGAGACAAGAGGGACCTGAGAGCAGGTCCCAAACCTGGCTGAGCAGTCTGACCCTGTCTCAGACACTGAGCTGGCTGTTAGGTCACTGCACAGCAGCAGAGGCCACATCAGTACAGGGCTCTGACCAGCTCTACAATGTTCTCCTGGAAGTGAATGGAAGGGGCTGGTTGATTTGGGACCTCAGCTGCATCCTAACAGTGCAGATGAGTCCTCCAGTTCTCAGATCTCTGAGGAAAAACTCTTGGCTTGGATCAAGTGAAATGGCTTGTTTTCCAAATCCCAAAGCATTGCTCAAAATTTATTTCCCAGCAAAATCCAGAGCTTTTTCATTTCTCCTTTTAGTTTTTAAAAATGTTTTCAAGAAATATATATATTTATTTATTTATTCTGTTTGGTCACTGACTAAAATATGTTTTCCCACTTCATTTGTTTATAAACACAACGTTCTCTTTGTCCCAACACCCCCACATACACCCTTCTGTCTGGAAGTGAATTTTACTTCTGTTGCCAGTGGCGTAGGAGGAGCACAGTGGAGCTCCATTTACAGACATGCTAGAGAAACCAGAATTAGGACAATACTATGACTGTAACATTAAAAAAATAGAATATATTGCAACAGTAATGTAATTTTCAGAGTGTCTACTTAAATTTTCCACAAATTGAATTCTGTGAATACTAGATACTATGCACCTGAAATGAATGAAGAATATTCACTGAGTCTACAGTTAAGGAGCAACACTTTGGGAAAGGAAAGAAGGTACTTTCTTACACAATTATGGTGGGTTTTGATTTGTACTTGGGTCAAATCCAGTGAAACTGGAAATTGAACATCCTCAAGTGATTTGTTACATTGCACCACGCACAGTTTTATTGCAAGAAATAAAAGGTTCACCCTAAAACACTCTCATGAAAAATTGCTCCAGCTTAAGAAAACTTCAGTTTTTCAGATCCTCTGTTTCTTCTTTACGAACAAGTGCTGGCTCTTTTACTCCTCTGGCCACGTTTGGTAAGCAAAGGGAGTTCTGCTGCCAGAATGCAGCTTCAAATGCTGGGTTTCCTAATGAAGCAGCAACATCAATTCGTGGAGAACACATCAGCATGCAAAGGGGATGGTTTTATTCAGCATAGCATAGACCCTTCTTTCATGAAAAGGGGAGCAGGTTTCATGCATTCAATTAATAAGCTTATTATTTCCCATGTGTTCCTTTGTGAGGGAGGTATTTTCTTTCTTCAGCAACCTGCATTAACTAAAACTGACATAAAAGAAATGTTTTCAAACCCAAGCTACAGTCTACAATAAATAATGATCACTTTCCTCTTTTCAAAGTCAAATCTTGGCCTGAAATCTATTTTGTTCCTAGTGTTCCTGTTAAAAAAAGATGTTGGTGGTCCAGTTCCAATGCCAATACTGTAGCATGGGTAAATCTGATTTCAGCTGCTCCTGCAAAGACTCAACTGCATCTGCAAACCCACCCGTTTGTGAAGAAGAAAAAAAAAGAGTCTGAAGGCTTATGATTTAATTCTTCCACAGAAGTCTTTGAGAGCTTATGTTATAATAAGGTCAGGAGAAAATATATGCAATTTCCCATCATTTGTCATGTTCACTCTAAGTAAGTGGACTTTGATTTGCTATAACTGAAAACTTTCAAAAGCCATCATTATAAGCATGAAAGGCAACACACAGACAAAGGATGTTCTCATAGTTACTCTCCTTAGGAGGGTCGAGAACTCAAGAGCATTTTTACCCATTTTTGAATGAACAAACTGTTATTTTTTTTATTTCACAGCTATGGGAAAATTAAGTTCTTACAAACAGAAATATCTTTTAGTCCAGCCTATAGATTAGATAACAGATTTAAAAGCAAACACACAACCAGATTCTAATTTAGGAAATAAAAGCAGCTCTGCTGTATGACATTACAGTGTCAGAACTGCAGAAACCACTGTGGCAGTTTCATCATTTCACATCTAGAAAAATAAATGGTGAATCTTGACCCTTCCCATCCGCCCACCAGAAGACTCTCCTTCAAAGCACTGTACATAAAGTCCTACAGAGAAGAACGTTTTAGCTGGGCTGCTCTCTTCTTCAATGATCATTTATCAAACCCTGTAGGTATGGAAATGTCTGCATTCCTGCCAGAACCAACTGTAAAAATCACAATCTTTCCATAACCCAAACCACGAACAGGTAGAGCAAAACATTCCCAACAAGAGTGACCTGGCACAGAGTCCCTCCTCAAAATAAGCACAACTCTTGTGGCCCACAGAAATTTCCATTTCCATTTCCATTGCAATGCTGATGACCAGGCAGAAGTGCAGCTGGCAGGCAGGACTGGCTGAGCTACCAGCCTGGGGTGGGCATGGCCTCCACACACAGGATGGCTGAAGCTTTCTGTTCTCTCTTCTACTCTTGACCACAAGAAACCCAACAGAAATTTTTTTTTTTAAAGTAGAGATTGCCAGATAGGGAAATTCCGTATAACCTGAGAAAAGCCTGAATAGGGAACAGCTTGCTCTGCTGAGGATAAAACCTCAGAATTGTAGCTGGAACCACAGTTGGAAGAGACCCTTAAGATCATCTCTCTGCCATGGGCAGAGACACCTTGCACTAGACCAGGTTGCTCAGGAATTGCTTCCTTCAGCCTCTGCCCACTAATGTTCCCTCTAATGGTGATTCAATTTACTGTAACACAACACAAAAATTACCTTTACTCCATGATATTCTTCTTCCCCTCCATCATATCTACATCTTCAATCCCAGTGTTCTATCTCTGTAACTCCAACAGCAGCTTCATGTATTCACAGAAATGTGTTCTATCTCTGAAAACCCTCACCAGAGCCCGTGGAGAGGTCAGAAACTCAACTTCCAGTTTTCTGTAAAGCTGCCTCACACAGAGCTCCTGCACATGGAACAACAGTTCTGCTGTTGGCTGGTTCACTTAGCCAAGACTCAGCATTTTTGCTGAGGTTAGGGGAAATAAAACTGGAGCACAGGCAGCCCCTCTTCTCATTGTCTCGCCATAACCAACTAAGACATTTGAATTCCTTGTTGTTTTTGTTTAGTTACTGTAAAATTTAAAATGCTGTCAACATGAATGCCTAAGAAAGGCTGGAGGGACCTCTATTGACCACATACCAGCTAGATGATCATAAAAATAATGAAACCAAGTTTACTGTGCCATTCAAAACAAGTTGCACTCTCCATTTAATACTAGACAAATACCATTCTTGTTCATTCTTCTCCATTTCCTTCTCAATATTTGTACAATCTAATCCCCCATGACTTCTTATAACAGACTTATTCAAAAGCATTAATGAATTCCAGGCAGGAAGTTGTTATGGAGTCTTTCATTGGATTTTACACTTAGCTGGAATGGACAATGTGTACAGTTAGCAGCCTTGGTCTGACAAATCTCTCCTGCAGGTTGTATGAAATAGGCACTAGGAAAATCAGTGGTCTGAGAATTGCAGTCAGGAAATGATGTCCATTTGTACCAAAACCAACTGACAATTTATGGTGGGGTCTTGTTTCTTTCAGTTCTCCGGTGCCAGTCACAGATCCTTCGGGAATATTCGGTTGTGGACGAGGAAGAGGCAAAAGGCTCAGCAGAGAAGCCACAAATGGAAAGGCCCAGGGAGGCTGAAGGATGCTCCTGCCCAAGGAGAAGGGGCTTCTCCAGATGTGGTAGAAACATGCTGGCACTTGGGGAAGGCTGGGATGTAGCACCACTGCTCTCTGCTTTCCCATGATTTAATAGTGACCCTCCGTTTCCATGGCTGTTTTTCTGGCACACTTCAGCCAGCAATAAATTTATGAGAAATTGTAAATATTTATTTTAAAAGGAAACATGTAGGCACTGCAAAGGCCATGAAATGCTGGACCAGCTCTTCAGCTGGTATAAATTAATGTGGTTCCCCCACCTCCAACACAGCTATGCAGATGTACACTGGGCAAGAAGCTGCTTCTCAAGGTTAATTTTTACTTCAAAGCTCAGGATTTTTATCCTCAAGAACTGTACTGTTAAGAACATGTCACTGGCTAATATTTTTAGGGGTTTTTTTTTCCCTAAAACTTTATTTAAATTTATTTTTGGCTTGTTTTATGTATTCCTAAAGCTTATACTAACTATGTTCAAAGTCCTGTGGTCTTGTAAAGCTCCACTATAGCCATGATTAAGCCTTAAGCCAGGCTTCGTCTAGATAGAAGAGGACACATTTTTAAATGCCAGATTCAACCAGCTGAACAGTTGTAAAATTAAGCACAAATATGATTCACTGCATAATCATATCTTGTCCTATAAACATGCCATGCTGCTTGCTATTTCCTGACAGTCTTGAAGCTGTTTGATGGGCACACACCCAACATAAATATGTCACTGAGGATTTACTAAGATGAGCCAATCTTTCAAAAGCAGGTTTGATTAGAAAAGTGAAAGGGTGCAAACAATACCCCAGGATATACATATATCTCAGCTGGCCAAAGATGAGTATTTTGTTTGACACTGAAGACTCTCATAAGGGTCACCTTCTGACACAAGGCAGGAGCCTTATGTCTGGGGAATTCCTCTGCATTAATACATTTGGTAAATTGGAGAAATAAACTCGAGTCAGTAGGATTTCATTCATCAAGGTTGACTGAAGAGGTGTGTGCTGAGAAAGAAGGAACTGAATGCCCAAATTTAAAATGTCAAACCACCAGCTATGCAAGTGCACTGCAGTGAAAGGAGCTGCAGCAGAACGTGGCTGCACTCTTCATAACGTGGCACTAAGGGAAAACAAATGTCTTTCAGAAATGCTTCAGGAGTATCATATATGCAATCAGAGGTTTCTAGAATCAGAGAATAGAAAACAAAGAACTGAACTACTCCCTCCTGCTTAGCAGCAAAATAAGGCATCAGGTGGAGGGAGTGCTGTGTCCAGCTCCAACACCCCTCTAAAACAGACTCACAGACTGGAAAGGGGCCAGTGGAGACCATCAAGACATAAAGGAGATTTATCACATGAAAGGGATTTATCACATGGAACCCATAAGAAAAAGGATGGAGTACTAAAGATTGCTTAGTCTAGAAGAGAAAAGGCTGAAGGAGACATTTTAAGCCTTCAAATACAGGAAGACTCTTATAAACAGGACAGAGATTAAGGAGGAGCAAAAGTATGCCTTTATTCTTAGCCACACAGAATGGCTTTATATGTATATTTTTAATAGCTACTTTTAAGACCAAATGGATACTGGAAGGGATACAGTTTAAGAGATGGTCAAGCCCCTGTCATAAGACATTTCAGAACAGGCTTGTGAAAACAACCTCTCAGGTGTAGGTGTTTTCTACACAGGCACAGTTGATTTTCCTTCAGAGTCAGAGCACACACTTCTCATATTGGTTACAAATGCAATTCTACAAAAATGCAGTGTAAGCTGCAAACTTGTTTAAAATTTTAAACACAGTTCTTTAAACAGTTAAAACCAGGTGCCATATCTGCACTGCAAAATTATGACTCAACAAAAGAAAGCATCAGATTCCTCAGCATATCTTCCAGATTACCTCATGGTCCTTCCTTTCTCTCTGTGTTTTAGTTTTCACTCTTGCAACATTAAATTCATGATCACTGCACTATATTCAAGGCAAAATAAATCACCCTGATCATTTGGTAAGTACCTTCAATGTGTATTATATTTAGAAAACTGGATATGGTTATTCCAGCACCTGCTTTTGGTAGTGCACACAGGAGAACCACAGAAACTCCTCTGGTAATAGATTTATTGAGACAAATTCTGTAAATTTATTTTACATCTGTCTAACTTACATGTGTCAATAAACCCAGAGCATCTCTTGAATGCCAGCACAGAGAAGGAGAGAGGCAGCATCTGAAACACTAAGCAGAATATGATGTTTGCTTCATGTCTGACCTAAATAAAACATTTTTACAGGGTGGGATGACTGAAATTTAAGTAATTATCATATTTTCACACTGTTGAGACAATCACATTTATTTCCCAGTGAAAATTTGAAAGTGTGAGCAAACTGGTTTCATATTTTATGGACTTATGCCTCTTTAAAATATAAAATCTTTTCCACTTTTGCAATCCTTTTAATCTTAGTGAATTTTGCAGTCTTATCAAGTCATCATTTCAAAAGTAAATGTTAGATTCATTCAACACTAGATTAATTTCTTAAGAAATTATTAGATTCATTTCTAAAGAAAGAGAAACACAAAAATAACACTAAACCCAAGATGGATATAGAACAGGAGTGAAAGTAACCATTTCAAAAAGTCAAAGAAATGAAATTTTTTCTAAGCCCACAAGAACACAATTGTCAGTCATGAAGAAAGTTATAGCTAAAATTTTAAATAAATAACTAACTAAATAAATAGATAAATAAATAAATATTATTTAACTTACTGTTATCTGTTGCACAAACCAACTGTTTCATTCTGTAAAATCACTTCCCAGCTTTCTGATATCCATTTACTGTTCATCTATAAGTGCAGGGATCTTTCAATTTCAGGAACTCTACTTATTTTTGCTAGCCTCAAGTGAATTATTAAGATCCTTCTGCTGGTCCTGGTTTCCAAACTTTTCCTCACTCTACCTGTCCCCCAGCCTTCCCAGCAGCCTCACAGAACTGGGCCCAGGAAAAAACAGGTTCAGTGATGACCTGGCAGTTGGTACCAAAAGAGTCAATGCCTTTTCAGTATCAACTTCAGTGCAAGAGAGTCCTCAGCTGGAAATCCTCAGCCTACCCAGAGCATGGATGGAGATGCCAGGTTTAATATTTCCCATTTATGTCCCATCTGTGTGCCAGTGGATCCTGCAGTGACTCACTCAGCAGGGAGCACTGGAAAAACTAACTTTGGGGGTTTGTATGAACACTCTCTTCTGCAAGACAACAAGCACCTGAACACTTCAGGACCAGCCAGTCTCTGATTAGCAAAAGATGTCATTCAAAATATAAGACTTGTTGTAACAACTATTCTGTAATAACAGAATCACAGGACAGTAGAGGGGTTTGGGTTGGGAGGGACCTGAAATATCACCCAGTTCCAACCTCCCTGCCATGGGCAGGGACACCTTTCACAAGTCCAGGCTGCTCCAAGCCCTGTCCAGACTGGCCTTGGACTCTTCCAGGGATGGGGAGCCACAGGAAAACCTTTGCCAGTGCCTCACCACCCTCACAGTAAAAAAATCCTTCCTGGTATCTAATCTAAACCCACCCTCTGTCAGTTTAAAGTCATTCCCCCATGTCCTGTCACAAGCTGTCCTTTGTTAAAAGAGTCTGTCCAGCCATCCCAGTGCCCTTTTGGCAGCACTAGGTCAGCTGGCTCCATGCCACAGGAACTGCATCCAACATCCCAGCTCCCTGCTGCAACTGCCCTGATAACCACCCCTGCACCTGAAGCCAGAAAAAGCCTTCTCTTTCCCATTCAGGCTGAATGCTACTATAAATGGGTAGAAAGAAAAAATTTAAAAGCTGTAAGAAAAATTTCTATCATGCTTTGTAAGTGTCAAAGCTCTTTTTTCAACCACTTCTGGATTTTGTAGTTCTTACACTACTACTGGACGTGCCTGGGTTTTGTCTCTCTTTATAATTATTAATTTATTTGGAGTGGAAAAACTGCAGGAGGTTAAACAGAATGTTTCCAGCAAGGAAGTTTCTGCAATGCCACTTGACTATCCTGTACTTGGTACAGGAGCCAAAGCCAATCATTCAGAATGTCAAACATTTTATCTCATTTTACATAAAGCTACAAAAGAAAACTTGTCATCCATTTTAAAGTGCTTAAATGAAAGATTTTTTTTCATTCAGGAAAACTTTCCAGATCATCTATGTTGATCTTAAAGACAACAGGGCTCAATAATTTCTGAGCCAAAACTGCAACCTCTGTCTGAACATCAGCACTGGGCAAATATTGAATTTTGACTCATTATGCCTGACTGAATCTCTTCCAATGGCTAAACATCCTCATTCTTAAAATTTCTATCCAATCTGTGGTCTTAATTGGGCTAATAGGAAATTCCTGAGAAATGGATACCCACACATTGTCCATTAAGATAAGGAAAAATTGTTATTACTATAAATGTCACTACAGGTATCTTGTAGGTAATAAGGGACCCTTATAACCTTGCTTTTAGACCAAGAACATACATTAACCCTTTAAGTACCAAGCTGCAAAGGAGATTTTCCCAAAGTCCATTCATGCAGAGCTCTTTCTGTTTTATCAGCATCCCTCTGTTTCAAAGCCCATATGAACAGTACTGAATCTCTTAGCCTTCAAGACATTACCCACAAAAACTCTTGAGTTTTGTTCTCCTTATGCACATTTCTTGCCTTGCTCCACGTGAAAATGGGAGTTTTTCCTCTCAGTTGCTAAAGCAGCCTTTTAAAATTGAATCTGAGGGTTTGACATAATCCAAATCTGCCATTTTTAAATGACCTTAAGCAATGCTGATTTCAAGACAAGCTCAGTATCACACAGAACCAAGCCATGGCAGTGCATTGTCATGTATTTTTATATCAATACAGGATTGAATATGGAACATTTTTATCATCAGGAGTAGAAATTCCAATGGCTCAGTTCCAGACTCAGGATTTTCTACTCTTTCACAAGAGGGCATTTAGAGAAATAAAGATGGATTTCCTAGTGAAGTTGACATGAAGATACTGATTTAACTCTGAAGAGCCTTTCCTGCTACACCTCTGACAAGATCTGCCACGGCCTCTTGAACTTGAACTTGAAGCCCTGCACTCCTGAACCTGATAAATATAACTGCCTACACACAGAGTGCACACATTTTTAGCACACATGTGGCATGTGTAACCATACACCAGTTTGCTCACTGGAGTGGGGGTGACATTTCCTTGCTAACATTTTACTGATGGTAGTCAGTCCTATTTGGATAACACAAAGTTAAGCAGAGGAAAGAAATCCCTTAGCTGTTCTTCAAAACGCCTCAGTATCTCTTCCCATTTAAGCAGTTTACACTTCAGGAAAATTTTAAAAGGAAATAACATTTAAAGGTATTGAAATGTGGTAACAGTCTAGGTCACAAAAACCCTCTGGAGATATTCCTTCCAACCTTCAGCTGAAAGCACAGCCTGAGCTGAGGTTATCCAGGGCCCTGTCAAGGCAAGTCCTAAATACCTCCAGCAAGTGAAATCCCATCCCTTCTCTAGACAACTTTCTCCAATGTTTTATTCTTCTCATAGTGAAGAATTCTATTCCTCTTTCCAGACAGGATTTCCCCTAAAGGGATGTGTTCCCCTTGAACTGTCACCACATATCCTTGTGAACACAGTGACTACCCTTTACATATTAAAAGGCAGTTATTAAATACATAAAGTCTTCCAAGTTAAAAGGGTTTACCCAGAATTTGAAAGAAATAAAATAACAGGAGCAGGAGAGGAGCACACACTTTTCTTCCCCTCCTGCCCATATGGTATATCCACGCCTAAAAAAGTGAGATGTGCAGAGCTCAGGTTAGCACTCAGTTGGCAGGATCTGGTTTGAGAACCCTCTCATCAAACTTGTATCAAGTAAGTTTGCAAGAGCACTGCTATTAAAACATTTATTTTCACTTCAGTGTTGGAATCTGTATGTCTGTATTCTTGGGGTTTTTTTTTCCTTTTTCTGATACTATCTGTTTAAGAGAAACCTGACATCAACCTGCCTTCTTTATAAATATAAATAATAAACATTTCCTTTGATTAGAAGTAGAAATAAATGGGTAAAGTCTGGTAATGCTTTTTTTCCTACTGATACTTTATCTAACATTCAATCCATGGGAAAAGTGTCATTTTTCCCACAGATGTCTACTGCCCTCTGTAGGATTATTTTAAATAAAATATTAGGAACAAAGTAGAAGAAAAAAAATAAAAAGAAAGTGTGTAAGCCTGTCACAGTACTGTATCACATCCTCAACATGGTGGAGGTGGCTTATTAATTGATGTCTCCTACAGCTTCATAACTTCATTGATTTTATAGACATGACACAAGTAATAAGCAGAATATTCCCAGACAACAGTATCAGACTTTTGAGACTACAAAATGCAAGCTGAGTGCCTGAAGAGCAGTGAAGATAGTGGATATCTGAGGGTGTTCAGAGCTACCCAAAAATTGCCTCCATTTTGCAGAACTTTAGGCTGCTCTCAGAGCATTTCTCCAGAGACTCCACTGTGTGCAAGCAGAACACTGAGACATAAACTCATGAGAAAACCTAGTGTAGCAAAGTCTTCACTGAAGTTGTGTGTTTCAATATATTTAAGTTTCATTCTTGATACCACCTAGGACACAGTTCTGCCCCTCCTTGGGATGGATAAAAAGTAGACTTATGTCTTCTAAACTGCATTTGCAAATCAAATTTTGGCTACATTTTACCTGATGATCCTGTTATTAGAAATTAGAAGGACATGGCAATGTGGAGCCTCAAGGTAGCTACTAACTGCACACAGGCATAGAAATGCAACGTTCATTTGCCTCAGAAAAGTTTTTGATAATTTAGATGAGTTCAGTAGTGACCTTGGGAAGTGTCTGATGCCTTCCATGCCATAGTAGACCTGTGGTGTTCTATTAAAGAACAAGGAAACCAAAGCTATTCCTACATAAGCATGGCCTAAGTAATTCTGACAATTCAGGAGACAGCTAAAAGGCTCCAGTTGTATGAAGGGATTAGGATGACATAAAAAATACCCCAGAAACCACAAGCCTGAGTGGCTTATTTCCCCACTAAACAAAAATGCAATTAAGATTTTAATGGCATTTTTCTTTTTAAAAAGCCTGCAATACCAATTCCACACATAAAAATAGCCTATCTGGAATGTAACAGCAATCATAAGTGGCTAATCACTGTGACAATAAATAAAAAACCATGTTATAGCATGTTATTATTTTATGATGGGAGGAACAAGGGTCCTGAAATTCCTGTGAGTTTGGGTAAATTCCCTATACAAAGGGGAATTTTGCATATAAACTGAGGGTCTAACTCCAAAAAGCAAGTTTAACCTGAGGCCCTAACCTCAAAGAAGGTGCCCACTAGGTGTCTAAGTGATCCTTACTAGAGAACACTTAGCTCTTCTCCATATCTTGAAAGTGCTGCCAGACAGCATGTGGAGACTGAGAGAAAAAAAAAAAAAGTACTGAGGACACAAGGTCAGCTGTGGGGAAGAGAGATTTGCAACTCTTTACAGGTTCCTCTCTTAAGAGGAACCTCACATCAAACACGTGCATCCATCCAAGAACCTCTGATTTTTCTGCAATGGTGCAGTCATTTTTGATATTACACAAATCCTTTCCCCAAGATTTCTCAAAAATCAGTGGTCTCATCAGCAACTGATTTATAGAATCTTTTGGAAAATCTAGGTTATTTATTTCCCAGTAGCTGGCTCTTCTTCCATGCTCCATTTGCTGTCCTTTTCCTTTCTGATGCATTCTGTTTCAATTAATGCACTTTCATTGCCACAAGGACACAGATGATTGACTAACAAGACAATTTCCACTCGGAGGGAAAGGCCACAGATTAATAAAAGCTAAAAATTACAACCTACTTTTTGTAAGAAATGATTCAAACATGAGACACTGAAGGCCACCTTCCATCACAAAGTGACCAATCATGCCAAAAGAGGCTGATTTTTCTTTCTCCCATTTCCTTCCTTAAAAACACACAATGAAGCAGGTACTGGGTAAAGAGGTGAAAACTTACCAAGCCTGGCACACAGCACAGTCATGTAAGTCTCATTTTCTTAGGCAAAACACAGGATATGGGTCAGAAAATGTGAATTGTCTTAGCACTTTGGTAATAAACTTTGCCTGGCAATGTTACAATTAACTTCAAAATAAGCCAAAAATTTGTCAGACCAATTGCTTTTGTTTCTCATGGATGCAGACCAACTTTGTGTCATGATTATACTTTTAAGAAAAGTTCAAGTTCAACTTTACATAAGCCCTCTTTTCTTTTCTTTTTTTTTTTTTTTAAGACCATAATTTATGACTGGAAATTTTGACCAGAGCAAAAATCTGAGTAGTTAATACAACTTATGTAGATTGTCAGCCTAAGAACCAGCCTCGTTTCCTTTAGTCATTTGTAATATTTGTAGGAAGCAGCTCTTCTCATGTGCTTCTTCAGCAACCAGTTTATCTTTCTCAGGAGATGAATTACAGTGAGGAATGAGGGTTCCCAGAACTGACTGTCTAAAAGCAGTTGATATTTAAGTTACTCAGTTGACAAATTATTATTTCTCTGTATGCATGAGGACTTTTTTTCTTTCTTTTTCTTTTTTGAAGACTAAAACCAGTACTTTACTTTCCTTATTTAGTAATCTTGGTAAACTGAGAAAAAGCTAAAATACATGGAAGTCCTCTCCTCCATGCAGCTTAACATCACATATCCCATGTGGAGAAGGAATCATCCAGCCAACCAACCTATGCTGCAGGACAAGACAAATCCCAGCCCACCTCTCTCTCCCCAGTCAGTACCTACAGGACATGAGCAGAAAAATATTCACAAGAAGGACAAAGAAAGAGACTGGGGAGATGTTACACAGGAAAACAAGGTTTCTACTTCTCCCACTAAAACCTGTTAGCTTCTTCTCTGAACTGAAAGCCAGACCTAATGCAAACTTAAAGACAACTCTTACATGCTGATGTTACAGATCAATCATTACTGTTTACACATTGTACCTTCTAAAGGAGTGAGCGTGGATTTACCAAGGTGGAATATTGCTAAATTATTAACTTCTTATGCTAATACATTAATTTGTAATATAATTATAATAATTATATTACACAGAGGTGAATTTTCTTTTTCCATTATACAAAATCTGATGGGGGTGCTTCAGAATGTCCCTGGAGGATGCTGAGGATCCTCCACTGCCACCACAAACTTTTTGGGGTAACATTCCAAAACACGCAGTCTTAGGACAACAATTTCTAGAGAAGGAAGACCAGAGTTTCCTGGAAAGAACCAAGCATGAGAACCACAGACAAGCTGACCCAGACCAGTGCTTTTCCTTGGGGCAAAATGCTCATTACAGTTATGAGAACTTCTGCACAGCCAGCGAGGAGACTGGAGCCCGAAGGCTGCCACTGTCAAGCCACTGCAAGGAGCCCGTGCTGAAGTGCAGAGCTGGCCCTTCTGTGGCAGCAGAATGGCTTCAGGGATGTGGAATTTGCTGCCAGCCCATGCTGACAATTTGACTGTGCCAGACTGGAGAGATGGGCTCAGTTCTCACAGCCACAGCCCCCCCCAGCCCCGCTGGGACGTGTGGCACCACAGGGCTCAGAGCTACAAACTCAAGCTAATGAATGCTGTCAGATTACTAAATTAGTGAATGGACACAAAGTCAGTAAATGTCATTCAAAAAAGCTCTGCTTCACACAGAGCACGGCTCTCAGTGTTTCTGATGACTGCCACAGACATCATTTCACTGCAATGTTTATAAAACATAACATGTTCCTGCCTTCAAACACAACATTAGATGATTCTGGAAATTAGACTGAAATTGTGTAATTTTGTATCTTACAGGATCTTCCACAACAATGATGGAAATGAAAGCAAATGGTACTATTTATCATATAAAAACTTTGGAGAAATCTTCAGTGGTCATTTTTCATTCTTGTCAAACTACTCATCAAAATGCCTCATTTTATGATTAATTCGTTCCCCCTTATCTGTGCTTGAAGCAAAATGAAAAAAACATGGTTCACCAGTGCCAGGACTTTTTTAAAGTTATTTTCTGGATGTACCTTCAGGCCAGCAAGTCACAACTTCAGATACATTAAAGGAGGACTATACTTTTTCCTAGAAGAGACAGCTGGCTTTTGGATTTGCAGATCCAAAACACGTTGTTGTAGATTTACAACTTTGAGACACTCTTACAACTCCTGGAAATTAACAGAAAACCCCATTTCCTCCGAATCAAGCCACCATCAAGAAAAACCCAAATTATGAAGTGCTTACCTTTGTCATTGCTGCTTGTTGGGGTTGGAGGGGGAAGTCCAGGCTTGGATTTGTCGTAATTGTTAAAGCTCTGGCTGCGTCGGTTGTTGGCACTGATGGAACCACGAGCTTTGGCCTCGCTGCCCGCAGCGGACACCCTCGTGGTGGGACCTGGAAGTCTGGTGGAAGAATGACAGCATGATCAAACACAGGTTAGAAAGCACCCTGGGCAAGAAACTATGGGATACCATGCATAAGCTGAAAATAAAAGGATCAACAGCACAAGTACAGGCTCGTAAGGGTCTTGCTACTTCCGTAAAAACAAATCAAAGAATCGTCTCAGATGAAGAGTGTATGTCAAACGAGCTACTGTCTGAATTGTTTTGCACCAGGAAAAAAAAAAAGCCCTGAGACAAAATTAGCAGCCACCTGCCATAAATCTGGTGAATCAGAAATAGTTGCAGGTAAATTCAGTGGAACAATAACACTGGCAAAAGGTTAAGACTAAGTGAGGCACTACTGTTCTTAAAGCAGATTGCCAGACACTTCGTCACATGCTGCCCAGGTAAGGGCTACCCTTATTTCAGAAATAACAATCAGATGGAACCTGGCTGCCTTTTCCCTTGTAGAGAAGCATATCACATCTCTGCCCTGACAGCTGCAAAGATCAGCAGCCAAGCCTAGCAAAACTTTAACTTGGTTTAACTATTTGAGCCTATATAAATCACAGAGAGCTTCAGTACCCTCTCCTAGAGTAACCACATTATCAGTGAGCTGGTGTAAGCCTCTGGTTTCAACTGGGCATCTTGTCTCTTTCAACATTTTCTTACCATAGCTTGTATTTTCCAGATTTAGCTGATTAACTAGGAAAAAAAAGATAGTTATTCTGGAGTAAGTAGCCAAGCTTTTATGCTTTTCAGGCAAAAAGGAAGGTGGAAGACTTCTCTAAAAAGCCCAACAGAATCAGGAAAGCCACTGGCATCACATCTCAGAACACTTCAAAGCCAACATTCACACACTTAAAATCTTTTTAAAGCTTCTTTATATAAAATACAAAAATCTCTTTAAATAACTTGTGTCAATAATAAGGTAAAAGGAAGAAGTCCCAGTTGTCAGAGCGAGTGTGCCTCACCATTGTGCCTCTGAGAGATGGAAGAGAAGCCAGGAGGAACCTGGCAGGGCTTCCTAAATAAACTGACTTATCCAAGACTAGTGAAGAAATAGAAAATATGAAAAGAAACATGAAGAAAAAGCCAAAATGTCAGCAGCTGCATGCACATGCTTTCAAAGCTCAGAGTCTAAGACATGAGGGTGTCATTCAAATACAAACCCAAAAATTAATTGACAAGCTCAAACCACCACAGATTCAGCACAGCACATCATGGTTCTGAGGTTGACTTTCAGACAAGTTTCTCAAATTATCCAGCTCTTTCCAGCCCTGGAGGGTGCCTAAAAAGTTGTCCATACTCATCACTGCAGCAAGGGGTCCACAAGAAAACCCCAGAGAGGCTTCATCCACTGTAGAGGAGACCACAGGGGAAGAAGCTGAGGGCAACCAGTGACAAATTAAACTTTTTGAGAAAGCCACCAAGACAAGGAAGTGCATGAAAGTTCATTTTGTTTGACAGGAACTGAGCCAGGTTCTCTACAAGGTACCTCAGCCCCAAGTTTCTACTCAGTTTTGAAACACTGAGTATGGAGCACCCACCCCAGGATGGCTACGAGGGCCCCAGTATGGGAGGGGAGTTTTCCAGCAGTAGGGAAGGGACAATCTTCCTGTACTGATAAATAAGGAAAGGCCTCCCACATATATCCACACAGGTTTTGCAAAGCTGTCACATTTTAAAGTAAATAAAGCTCCTCAAACCATGTGACCACTTAAGAAGTGACAAGTTTTCCATCTGAGTCAGTGTTGTCACTGCCAATAAAAACACACCAAGAACAAAAAACCGACGTGCTAAAAACACTCTTGAAGATATCCTTTGTCTCAGACTTCTTTTTCCTCCACTGTAGTTTGACTAACTGATTTTAAGCCCCTGCTTTTGGTGTTAGGTCAAGATACATCACAGTGAACTCTAAGGAAAAAATCAAGTTCAGGGAAACACTTCTGGGTTCTGGATATTTGGACAGAAGGTGCTGAGCTTGGAGAACACTCTTTTACTACTCCTCAGCACCTCTATTAAGCAAATATGAGCTGTCAAGCCATAATTATGATCAAGGAAGAACATGAAACTTTTTAAACAGGGATTATTCAGCAGAGATTCACTGCTTTCATAAAAGAAATAAGGTGTGGGAAATAAATCCAAATTATACAGCAGAAAGAACAACCTATACAAACTGAATAAAGATCATAAGCTATGATAGTTCACAAGCTTAGCAAAAATGGTAGGGTGTAATTTACCAATGTAAAGGTTCATTCTAGTCAAACATTTAAATACTTTGTAACAGTAAAATAACAAGATTAATAACCAGATTAATAAGCACAGCAACCCTTAAGATCATTGAGATGAGATGGTCAGATGAGCTGGCATGCAAGTCATGCTGGGATCCAGGGAAAAAATGGGCTGAAATACTCATGAATCATTTCCAGGGGAAATCCAGGTGCTGAGTGTGAGAGCATGGGGAGAGCAGGGGCACTGATGAGCCAGAGCCACACGGTGCTGCTGGGGCTCACATCATGCAGCTGATACTCTCCTCACTGCCCTGATGCAGCTCAGCTGGGGGATGGAGCTAGATGATCTTTAAGGTCACTTCCAACCCAAAACATTCTATGATTTCAATAATGCAGATCAAAATGTAATTAACGCAGTGGGGTGAGAACTCCCAGAACCATGTCTTGTTCTTGAAAGCAAAAGCTCCTAAGAACAAGAAAATCAAATTATTTCCTTGTGGGCCAAAATGCATTCCATACCTCAAAAAAAAAAAAAAAGAAAAAAAAGAAAAAAAAAAAAAAATTAAATCCATCTAAAACTTTTCACATTTCAGCCATTTGTAAAGGCCTAGTTACAAACTGTTTTCAACAGGAACCCTAAACATGCACCCAGAAATGTTGCAAAAGGATTATTCATGCTTTGCAGAAGATGAAGAAATGCTAACCTAGAAGACCTTTTCTGACCAAGAGTGAATCGGATGATTTTGCTTTGAGATGAGTCCCTGGGAGATGCACTGTGACAGGAAAGAAAAAGTGGAAGAGAACATTGAACAAAGAAACTTTTTTTTTTTTTTTTAAAAGCCACTGAACTTAGTAACTGGTTTTAGGGAGAAAAAGGTTTTTTACTGATTTCACAGAAACATAAAGCTTCTTGCCCAAGTATGACTTCAGGTCAAAACCACTACAGTCTGAAATTAATTAATTTTTACAGCCTAATGAACATGCAGATCTGCATGCAACCCCCAATTCTATTCCTCTTTTCCTTCTCAATCCTTTACTATATCTATTTTCTGTAGAATCTGAGCAATTTGACTTTAGTACATACTAAAAAAACATGACATTGAAGATCTCCAGGATATAAATATATTTTGGTTATTTGAAATCCAGCCCAATCTACACAATGGACTGAAAACATCAAAACAGTGCTCAGCATTTCTGCAGGTTTTTGACAGAAAAGTTGCAGAAATCTCTTCAAACACATCTTTATTTTACTGTAATTATTTCCTGTACAAGCTTATACATGTTGTAGCAACACTATGTTTTTCAATGATACAAAGCTATTGTTTACACCCAAATGAGCATAAATCGTGAAGGAAGACACAAAAGCCAAACCCAAATAACCTCTGAGTAGTCTCACTTGGAAGGCTTCATTTAAACTGTTTATATCCCTCCTAAGGCACCACTTAAACCAGTGTTCACCTCAATGTGTGTTAACACAAACAAGCCTCAATTTGAGATACGGAAAAACAAAAAAGCCTTCGTACTTTAGCAATTGCACAAATGTAATCTCTGCTTTTAATTCTGCTTCTTATCCCCACTAAATCCTCTCTGTTTTAGCAGTGGAAGGGTCAGACCAGCAGAAGGCTATATTTACTGTGCTACTGCCTCAGAAACTGCTTTTATTCCAACCTGGACAGAGCACTCCGAGTATTAAAGACATTCAAGGAACAAAACCCCTTTCTATTCATCTGTACTCTGATCTAGGAGTGCCAACAAACACCAACTATGAACATTATTTTTCATGTTAAGCCAGCAGCATATTATTTTTGACCAAAAAGTAGTGATTTGATTTTGATTGCCACCAGGTGTTATGAGCTCTATTTTTTTTACCACTGTCAGAGTAACCCTTCCCCACAGTGGAAGGCAACCCTTCCATGTCTTAGTGGGGGCTGAAACTCTTGTAATCTGAGAACTGAAGCTGGTTTGCTTATGCTTAAAATGTATGTTTTCTAAGGGAAACAATGTGCATGCTTTGTGAGTAGAAAGAAGCAAAAGGAACAGTGAGAAAAGCATCCTTTTAAAATCCTGTGGTTACTTGGTCCAGCAGGGATGTCACACCCATTGGGCTGCAGGTTTCCAGCACTGAGAACAGACTCAAACACACGTGTTTTGATTTCCAAAGGCATGAAGTCAATTGCTACCCAGCATTCCATTCCCAACACCCTTTATTCTAGAGCAGAACTAAAGAAAGCAGGTTTTTTGGCTTTTTAAGACCTCTAACAAGAAGCAAAAAAAAAAAAAAAAAAAAAAAAAAAAAGAGATAAATAACGAAAAGAAGCCCAACTTTAAGGAGATTTCCCCACCTGGACTGCATTTCTGGTTGTGCTTTGAACTGATGCTGCACAGCTTGTGGGGGTTGTTGGCACGGAGTCTGGGGTGGAGCTGGCACCTGCTGCTGAGGGACCCCCAGCTGGCACTGGGATGGAGGCCCTGCTTGCTGGGATGGATGGTGCTGGGGCTGCTGCTGCTGCTGCTTGTACCGGGACAGGCTGAAGAAGAGGCCCAGGATGGCCTTTAGATTCCCATTCCTGATTTCTGTAAGGCAAAGTTGAGAAGTCACTCATCAGCCATCCGTGGGTGTTTTCTCTCTGACAGTGCAGCTGGTCAGGCACTGCACCCCCAGAACCCTGAAATGAGCTCCTTTCAGCCACTGCACGCCCAGAACCCTGCAATCAGCTCCTTTCATCCACGCCACCCCCATCAACCAACANCAGAACCCTGAACTGAGCTCCTTGCAGCCACTGCACCCCCAGAACCCTGAAATGAGCTCCTCTCAGCCACTGCATCCCCAGAACCCTGAAATGAGCTCCTTGCAGCCACTGCACCCCCAGAACCCTGAAATGAGCTCCTTGCAGCCACTACACCCCCAGAACCCTGAACTGAGCTCCTTGCAGCCACTGCACCCCCAGAACTCTGTCTGAACTGAGCTCCTCTGGGATATCCTTTAGGATAAGTTTCTTTCTGCACATCTAATTGGCATTACAGTTGATTACCAGTGAGCACCAATGACAAATAAATAACTAAGCTCTCCCCTGGGGTGACTGAGCAATATCTCACATTTCTGCTGCAGTCTGTGTTAATGCCAGTGTGCTTAAAGAGCAAGCCCCTTTAAACCTTTCCTTTAAACTCAAGTAGCTAAAAACCCCAAAACAGAACCCCCACACCAACAATTGTATTAAGGACAGCACACTGTAAATGATTTCCCAGTCCCAAACTTGCACAAGGAGGAAAATACTCCATTCTCACATGTATTTCTGCAATATCAGGCTAATCGTTTCCACTAAGAAAATCTGATGCAAGTTTTGCACTAGAAAATATGGTTATTGGGTGACATAACTGTATTCAGACAGATAATTACCAGCTTTGATACTATCACAAGCTGATAAGAGATGGACACCCAGTGTACCTAAAGATTGCTTGACAGTGAGTGTATAATCTTTTCATTTCCTAAATGTCATCCTGTCCTTCTACCCAAAACTAAATGCAAAAATGTAGAAGCAAACAGAAATAAAGATGAAGAGGTGTATCAGACCATGCAGTTAACCAATGAATCATAATTAATATGCAAGAGCACAAATTCTTCCTTCTACACAACCTTAATGTGCTGTGACTTAATTATTTAGCATGTTTCATTTCCTAAATTAAAAAGTGAATTAAAAAAGCTACATCAAAGAGCTGAACTTTTGCCTGTGCTGCACAGATCACTTGAACTAATAAAGAGCACTGCTGGCATGTGGGAAAGAAAGAAGAAAAGGACACGTGGCAAGGCAGTGGCCAAGCAGAAAGGCAAGAACCAGAATTTTCATTTCTGATCCCAGTTCTGGCTGAAAGGTTGCTCTGAGTTTGTGATGGGCCCCACTCCATCCTTCATTCCCTCTTCCAGCCACATTTCTGCTCACATTGCTCATCTTTGCTGTATAAACAAGCTTCTGCTCCTAATCCTAAGCACTTTACCCAGCAGATCTGAGGCTCACAGTTTAAAATTGTTGCTTCCAGCTTTGGTCTCCCTGTCTACCTGCACCTCAGTCTATTTTCCCTTCCCAGCCACTCATACACTTTACTTTCTTTCTTCAGTTTGTCTCAACCCATGCCCACATCCTCAGAGAATACAAGACCTTCTCTAAGTGGCCCTGGTCATCACCCAGACTTTCATACTTCTTGACTCAGTTTACCTACCCACTTTTTTCCTCCCTGCAGCCTGGCCTCTCCATCAGTGCTCTCTCCCACCACTGACCCCCATTCCCTTGTTTGAAGGGTTATCATTCCCAGGGCCCTTCAGCAGCCATTTTCAGTCTTCCTTTGTTTTCCTGGCCAATTTTGGTCTCTTCCTGAACAATGGGATCCCAATTAATCCTGCCTCTTTCCCCTTTTCCCAGCCCACTCCTGCTCCCATGCAGTGCCATGCACAAACCCACCCTTTCTCTCACTGCACCAGGCAGGTTCCTTCTCTAATCTGCAGGTTCTCTTCCATAATCTGTGTTTAGCTTGGGAGGACAGGGATGGAAGTAGATAATAACGTAAAACAGACACAAAATACAGCAGAACACACTAAAAAGAATTTCCTTATCTCCAGCAAAGAACTCAAATTACTCACGAGTACTGTAAGGAAAGTAGCATTTAATCACAGGTTGAAGCATAACTAAACAGAGCCAGAGGCACTGGGAAGCTTAACTGCACAAATACAGGCCAGAAGATAAAAGAAATTACCATGGGCCTGCTTGTTTAAATTTAGCACACCTATATGCAACTGGAAAGTGATTTCCATGTGAAGTGAGAGGCAATCATAACAATAACCCATCTATGACCTGCTGCTTTCTATGGCTGCCTGTTTTCTGCTGTATTTATCAGAAGAACAACCTGCTTTTGACCAAAGATAATCAAAAGAAGAACACTTTTAAGGAGTTAAAGCAGCCTCTTTCCCTCTGGATTTGAAGCAAAACATTTTAAATCGGGCTTTCAGAGGCACCTCTGTTTCTTTTATCTTAAAAACTGAGGTAATTCTGGCAGTTCTACACTGCACTTTGTACAAAAGGAGTATTTCAAAGAGTACTTCAGCCTCACTGCATTCTGCACATCAGAGGAGTTTCAAATGCTTTCTGTTTCAAGCCCTCTCCAGTCCATGGTCAGCTCCAGTATCATATTGACTTAGATAAGGACAAGGATGTCACCCACCCATTCTAAATGAGGAGCCAAAAATTGCTGTCCTGGATACTAAAACAAACACTCCAGACACTTCAGAGGAAACTGGAATTTGGTTTTCACAGGAAACCCTACAAATCTACTCTTTGGAGATTTCCATCCTGGGATATCCCTGTTGGTGCCTGTTTTCCCTACATCACTATTCCATGACGTCTTCAGCTCATCTGTTACCCAGAAGAAGTGCAGCTGCTTATCTGTGACATCCATTTGAGTTTCAACTGCACATTTATGCCCTCCACAATCTTCAAAATCTCATCAGCAAAGAGATATTGTGTGAAGGAGAGCAAGCTTTGTTGGGCAGCTGCAATCCAGGAGTCTAAAACAAGTCTAAGAGCAGGGGCAGGGAGAGACAGTTCAAAGAATGGACAATAACAATTTGCAGCAAGAAGTGAAAAGAGGCCTCCAGCTCTTCGTAGTTTTCTTTAGTAACTACAAATGGAGATTTTTAGATTCTTAAGAATCTTTCATAAGGGGATGCCTTTTGTTTCTGGGGAAGAGAAGCCTCTAGCACAGCATGGTCATCCATCAGTGACTGCAGATCCTCAGCATCTCCACTGCATAAATCCATAAAAATAGACTCTAAGTGGCATGCACATATCAAAGCAGGATTTTTCAACATTGGAAGGATATGACACATGCAGTCTCAAATTATTTCAACATTTAGGAGTCATCCAAATTCCAGTTTTGAATCATTAACTTCCCTCCACACTGAAGCTGCACTATTGAAAAATACGTGCTCTTGACAAACCCAGGAGATTTCAGTGATTATTCCCGTTTGGAAGCAATCACAACCTTTTCCTTCCTCCTAGATGAGGATCTGCCAGTGAAGTAAATAAAGTTATTTGCAGTTGACCTAGCAGGTCTTGGCAACTTGCACAGAAATACTGGCTTGTTTGGTAACAACATTCCTCACTTTAAGTGATTCTGTGTTCCTCAACACAGTTCCAGAGCAGCTAGAAAGAGAAATTTACTTTACAGTCGTATTCAAGTCTTTCAACTTATTTTATAAAAATATATTAATTCCCTCTCCCTCTCTAGTTGTCACTCTCTTCCTTCAGTGTTACTGGTGAAGCCAGTAAATGCTCTCATTTATATGCTGGCAGCAAACATTCCTGGTCCCTTCTTAGCTTCCGTGTGATTTAATGCACTAATTCCTAGATAGTGTAAAAGAAAGGGAGAAATCCCAAATCAGGGAAGCCATGGGATAACATGTATCCTGCTGGGCCTGACTTGTGACTTGGCAGGAGAGCCAGGAGCATTAATCATGCTGTCCCTTCCCCAGTGTGAGCAACACCACGCTGCCAACTTTGTACACCCAGGCAGTTTTTTCGTCACTGATCTGCTATTTCACTTAGATTTTACATTCTACCAAGACAGGTAAATAATGTGAAATGTATTTTTACAATGTTTCCATCCTAAGGTCAAAATTGGCTGTTACAACTGACTCAGCTGCATTTTCTTTTTAATCATTTCCTGGCAAACAAACTTTCTGCTGTTTGAAGTTTTAGCTCATGCTTTCTTCTCTTGATGTGAGAACCCTGATTTTAACTGAGTAACTGAGGCATATAATGCTGGCAGTGCTCAGGTGGAGTGTAGTAAAGCTTCTCTTAGTTGGAAAATATTTGTTATTGATGTTCTAATCCAGCCTAAGAATACACCTAACATTTTCAGACTCCTCTTCTGCTGGCTGTGCTATACTCAGGTTAGAACAATGCACACGAAATATCTGTTATTTTGCTCCAGCCTCCTCCTCCAAACTAAGTTTGTGAAGAGATTCAGTCATCAAATGTAACTTTGAAGTCTCACCTGATGCCACACATTCAATTATTTATTCTGTAAAGCACTGATGGAGATGTCATTTGATATATTCAGCTACTGAACCCAACTGCTTTTCCAGCATATTAAATGAAAATACAAGTGAAAGCTGGTGCTGAGGATAACAAAAATCTGTTTGATCTCTTAATGAGATAATAAGTAAACAGCTTCTGAGCCAACAGGTACCACACACCCTGGCATAAAGGAATAAAATAAACCTAGTTTGGTTTCAGAAAAATTCCAATGCTTTTCAATAGCAGAGTGATTAATCAGAGGTTAAAAAGGTTAAAATGTCTTTTTTTTTTTTTTTTTTTTTT
>VZTR01015519.1:464860-572107 GCA_013400775.1 Chaetops frenatus
AAAGAGGTATTTAAAAAGGTTTAAAAAATTTAAAAATTTTTTTTTTTTTTTTTTTTTTTTTTTTTTTTTTTTTTTTTTTTTTTTGTTGTTGTTGTTGTTGTTGAAAACATGTGGATTTGATTGTTTTGTGCACCTGGATACAAGAAAAATCTTTTAAGTGAGAAGAAAGCAGGATGGTTGTTCAGGTAAGAGACTACTTGAAGAACAAATAAAAAACTTTTTCTTTCAAAAGGCACACAACTGACAGCAGTTCATTTATATCTGTAAAATATACACTGATCAATGTGCAAATTATAGAACTGAGATAAGAAATTTCTGGTTTTAAACAGAAAGTAGTAAAGAAGTGACTGAATTCTAATTTGATGCCATTGATTATTTTTACAAGTTAGCTGTGTAGAAATTAGATAGGTATTTCATCTACCTTTCATACTGAGATGGGAAAAAAAAGAATTGTCAGAAGTTTAAATTGACCTTATTCATCTTCCATTACACCCCATGTTCCCGTTGCAATCATAGGTAGTAATTCAGGTTCCTCATTTAACATGAAATCTTAAACATGGACTTAATGGACTCACCTTCTGCTGACAGCCCCTGGATGTTAATCCCCTTAGCAGCCAAGAAACTCAGGCATGCATCTATGTTTTCAATCTGTTCAAGAAGAAAACAAAACAAAAAAGGAGACACAAAAAGGAAATGCACTGTAATAATTATTTACTTCCATCTACCGCCACCCTTGAGCGCACTCAGTCTTTGCATCCCATAAAAAGTCCCTTTGCTCATAATGTAGAAACCGTAGCATGAAACCCTCTCAGTTACTGAGGTCGTAAATGGATTATTCCATTGATTATAAACTGATTATTCCACGGGTCAGGGCTATCTGCCATTTGCATGAAGCAGGTTAGCTCATGCCCCAGCCACAACAGGCCATCACCGCATTCCTTACTCCAGGGTCACGGATGTAACCTACAACAAGTGTAACAAACATGAAACGGAAAATAAATGTGGAGGCCATTTGTTTGAGAAGGCAGACTGCCACTTGTTCCCAAGTTGACAGCTGGCAAAAGTTTCCAGCCACAGCAAGGGCTGAATATAAAAGCTGTAACTGGAAACCCCCGCCGGAATCCGAACCGTGCTCCCTCACGGCATTCCCGGCGTGGCAGGAACACCAGGCCACTCTGGTCACTGGCTGAAGGAGCACATCCTGCCTGCCCCTCACTGAGATGGGACAATGGGAACAAGTTCCCTGGGATAAAATCCATTTTCACCAGGTAGGCACTCGTGCCCAGCAGGTCGGGCTGTCAGTCGCTATACACAGCTCAGGTCACCGTACACAGGCTGGACTCAAGGCCTACCTAAGGAAGTGAACTCCCGAGAGGCCGGATGAGTCAGGAATGTTTTCCACTCTATCTCAGCATTACAGTAGGGATCTTGAAGTAGCCTCACACCTGATTTCCCACCAAGCTCCCACTGAAGCTCTGCTGTCATAACCAGAAGATGCAGAGAGATGCCAGCCCCCACCCCAGACCAGAGCACTTCCATGCAAAAGCCCAAGCCTGGACACCCTGAGGGGCTGCAAGGAACATTTTAGGAAATACCATGTTTTGCATGTGGCCACATGAAAAGTTTTTGGATGATACTGTTGAATAATTTAACCATAGTAATCAGCAAGTGATAAAATAAGAGTCTTTGTGCTTGAACATCTCTCAAACATTAATTTATTAATTCCTCAGACATTGCATCCATGGTATGGATAAGGAAGGAGACAGACACCAAACCCCCACACTTGGTCTCATGTAACTACCTTTATTCTGTGAAGTGTGGAGACATCAAAAGGAAACATGAAAAACCCAGCTGCCCTGTCAGCTTCTGCCTGCACTCAAAAAAATACACAAGTGAGGGCTAAGGCAGCATTTTACAACCTTAGCTCCCAGCACCTGACCTGAGCTCCCTGTCCTTTTCAAAGTAATAAAAAAGCTACCAGGGAAGCTGCCAGGAAACCTCCCACATGGATTTCTCTCAGGGTACATTAATTTATTGTCTATAATCATAACAATAAAAACATTTTCTTCTGTCACGTGGGGTGTGGGTTTTGGCATTGCTGAACTGTGATTTCAACAATCAGAAGCACTTTTATCAACCTCATTATGCTCTGAGATATAATATAAAGTACACTTTGAGTAAATGATATACTCCAAAACCCAGAGAGGTACCAAGGAATACATTTCCTGTACTGCTCAGACCTTAGAGCTTGGAGCAGGGTGCAGTTCAAAGGTTCATTTATCCACAGTTCAATAGATCCAACAGTCAATTGACCCATTTCCTTCATCAGTACTCAACAACACTTCCAAGTTTTCAACACGGCTCTTTTATCGAGGTGATTTGGGACTTGGCTGGAAAACCAAAGTTCACCTTTTCAAGAATAAACACCACGTAAAAGGATCAATCCATTCCTACTACCTGCACTTAACAAGCTGCATCATTCCAAGAATATTTCCAGGCTTCCACAGCTGTGGGTAGATGTCTCCTCTCCAAATAAGCAGGTTAGTGACTAAAGACAAGCAATATCTCACCCTGACTCCAGATCTGCTGCAGCTCTCTCAGCCCTGCTCTGCTGCTTCTCTTCCCAGGCCCCTCACCTTTGCATAAACTGTGTTTTAGGACACAGTGAGCACAGGATTAAGATTTACATCTGGGTAGTGAGCTCCACATCCATTCCTCATTCTTGGTGCTAAGTAGCAGTCTGCTGACATCCTCATCTCATCCTATTCAGATTCAAGCAGTCCCCTTCAAAATCTTTCTCCTATGGGATAACCCCCCAGTTTTTCTGGGCATTGTAGCCACTGACTTCAGATAAATCACTCCCATCCTCAGACTGATGGATGGCTCCATCTCAGGTCTGTATTTGGATCACAGGTTGAGCAACCTGGAACCTCACTGCCACATGAAAGGTCAGATGGGCTGCCTGGCCACACCAGTGGTGGTGCCTGGCTAAAGGCTGTGAGAAACAGGGGCTCTTGCTGCTGCACTGGTATGGAAAATACCCTGATTTCACCAGGCATGATGGAACAAAGTGGGAGTAACAGGGATGTGCAGAAGTAAACCCTCTCCATTCAGAAAATAAAGAACTAGGATAAGATCCCGTGGGGATGTAGAGCACTGCACATAGGAGAAATTCACTAAAAGAATGAAACTGAAGGATACAAAGGCATCAGCGACTCTGCTAAGATTTACACAGTATCTGTGATATTAACAATGTTCTATGGCAGGAATTTGAGGAGTTGGTTGATTTTGAAGGAAAAAGAGTGCTTGAAAAGGAAAACAGGAGGAAATTAGAGAAAATCCAAGAAGAAAGTGAAAACAGTGAATGCAGGACTATAGCTGAAATGATTAAAATTGTTGGTAAGAATTCAATGTCCTTCCCACACAACAACTGCTGGCCTGAGTCAAGAACCCTGATCTTGGCTGAATCAGTCTCATGTATCAGAAATCATGTGGCTTGTTTGAAGAGATGAGTTCCCAACAATGCAACACAATCATGAATTTCACTCATAAAAGCTCCAAGGAAGGATCCTGCCTCTGGCCCCTGCTGTATTAACTATTAATAATGTGAAAATATCTTTTTATGGAGAAAGATGTCCCCAGTGCAGACAGGGCTGGAGATAGCAAGTTATTCTGAAGCAGCAGTGTGGTAGTTAGACCACTTAGGTGTGTGTGAGAGAGAAGTGAAGTTTCTGGACAGATCTCAGCTAGATGGCAAGAAAAAATTCTTCCCTGTGAGGGTGGTGAGGCCCTGGCACAGAGCTCAGAGCTGTGCCTGTCCCATCCCTGGAATTGTTCAAGGCCAGGTTGGACAGGGCTTGGAGCAACCTGGGATAGAGGAGGGCGTCCCTGCCCATGGCAGGGAATTGGAATGAGATGGTCTCTAAAGTCCCTTCCAACCCAAACCATTCTATGATTCGAAGCAAAACCCCAATGGCTCTGCACCTTGGTGACTTCCAACACAAAGTACAGCTGCCTCCTTGTAATTACAGTATTCAGCAGCAAATCATCACCCAGACTCTACAGACCCTTTTTTGCCAAGTCCACATATTGCTTAAACCCTTTAAGCAGACGTGAAAGGACTGGATTTGCCAAAGGGGAGTGGATATTTTCTGTTTCATTCTGAGCTACAATTGGTTTTTTTTGGCTGATAATTCTGATTTCTCATTTGCTTTGTCAGCAACATTTAACACAGCAGAAGCAAACCAGGAAAGATGGCAGCTGGATGCTCTCATTTCCTGCCTACCCAAAACAGGGGAAAGCTGTGCAAAAGAAGAAAAACCAAGCACAGCCATCCACAGTGATTATCTCCCTCGGAAACATTACCAGGAGTATCCAAAACTGAGCCTTATGAAGCTTCCCAGCCAAAATCATCAAAAGAATTTGCAATTTTAGATCGCAACATTTAAACTGTTTCAGGTGTAACCAACTATCAACGTGTGCTATCAGCACCACATCCTTGTATGGTGGATATTTATTCTGAAATGTCCCTAAATGCCAGCCAAAGACTGCTGAGCCCACACCAGAGGGGCTGCCAGCCTCTGGGGCTCCTCCTCCTCCTTTCAATTTATTAGATTATGAGAAAAAAACCCCAACAACCCTGCAGAATTAAATTTCTGTTCAGACATAACATATCAAGGGTCATTGCTCCCATTCTCATACTCAGAGAAGGAAAAGTTGCCTGAAAACTTCCTCTTACCATGAATAACCTGACAGGGTGGGAGCAGAAGGCATCGTGGCTACGATGGAGAACTGTCCAAGACCAGATCATCACACAAGGCTTTGTGCCTGCCATGCAGCAGCAATTTCCATTTCTATTCTTGCCAGTGCTAGAGAAAAAACATGCCCTGGCCTGTATGAGCTGAACAGGATATGCCAGAAACAAATAAAAAAAACCCCAAACCCAAAATATTCCCCATCCTGTAGCCCAAAAATGGAGATCCACAGGTGGGCACTGATGTGTTGAACATTGACTATATCAGACAAAAACCTGAGTATGGAAACTGCCTCCAGCCAAAGCTGTCTGTCCAACTCTGCCAAGTCAAATACACAGGGTAAAGGATAACCAGTGCTGCCCTTGTCACAGACACATGTTTTTCTCAAACAAAAACCAGAATTAAACTTGCTGGAGGTTCCCTCACTTACAAACCAGAGGAAAGTTTCTCACATTGTGATTCAAGACCTCTGCTCCCAACTTTTACAGTGATAAATGGAGAGTTTTGATGAGCTTATCCAGGAAAACTACTTCTTATATTGAAACCAGTGCTTTCCATTTAACTTGTGGCTCAGTGCTATGTGTAGTATATTAATTTTCAAAAGAAATTATTGAATTCATATGGAAGTTTTTAAAGCCTCACAAACCTTTATGCAATATTCCAGCAGTCTTTACATACAGTGCAGAAACCAGGAAATAGCCTAACCCATGCTCTTTCTTAGGACAAAATCTATTCCTTGTCTGTACTTTTGAATAAGGTTTTTACCCTCATATTTTTATATCCTAAAGTTTAGAAAGAGCCTTAAAATCTTAAGTCATTACACTGACAATCCTTTGAACCCTGGAGCTTTGGGGGAGGAAGGGCTCTCCATTCCAATATCATCTCATTTGTTCTATTTCCTAAATATAATTATATATAAAAATACCAAAGCAGAACTGCAAATTCCATTTGTCCCAGGAGGATATAAAATAATAACTCTAATTGCTCTGTTTAAAATAAATCTTCATTAGTAATTATCCAAATCAAAATGTATCTTTTTAAAAAGAAAATAATACATTGATCCCGGTGTTCATCTGCTGCTCCTGACTGCTCAGATAAAATATCTTCCAAAATTAAGTTTCAGGATTTTGACAGAACTTGGTGAGTACCTTAGAAATAAAATAAAAGATGTAACAAAAGGGCAAATGAAGCTAATCCATATTCTGAAGCCAGGTTGTGGTAGATCTACCCATATAAACAAAAATCTGTTCAAATGTACGTAAAGAGTTGACTCTTTTCTTAAAATTGCTTTACTTTGGCTTTTTAAAGACAAGGAGAGTTTGGGCACTAGTCTGAGGCTGGAGAACCAGCCTAAGCCTCAGCTGGTGCATCCTCTTCTCTCTGACCCCAGTAAAACCTTTGCTATCCTGTGTTTCCAGCTCTTCCTGCAGAAATAATGGGCCAAATATTCAACATTCACTCCCAACATGCCCAGTGTGAATAGAAACGAGGGCAGTAAACCCCACAGAGAAAACTGTGATTCACACTGGCCAAAATTTCTAATGACAACAAAGAGCATCCAAGGGGCATGCTTGTATTGTGAATGGATTCAGGCCATCCAGGGCAACTCCCAAGGTTTGCCAAAGCTGATCTGCTCAGAGAGAGGCACATGGAGGGTTGTAGAAATGCTCCTGCTTTATTCAGCTCTTCAGGTTTCTTTTAGGTTGGGTTTATTCAGGTTTATTTATTTAAATCTGAAACTTTCCCATGGGGAAAAACAAAAGTAAAAAGCAATTTCTCTGAAAAATGTCCCTGGAAATATTATTTTTGGAATAGCTCTTCAGGATCAGACCTCTGAAAAGTTAAAGTGGATAATTTGTGAATAATTTGAAATCTTGAGATGTTCTAAATTATGATTAAGCGACAAGTTCAACAAAACAAGTATCAACAAAGATACTTTCTCCTGCCTCTGGAGAATCATTAATTTAGGATATAGATGAAACTCCCTTGACAAGATTTTAGCACATACCACAGTAACTGTATTTCTTGGCACTGAATCTCTGTTTATGTGTAACAGAAAAGAGGAAAAGGTGGGGAAAAGCCATGGCTGTGCTCAATAAACCCATAATGGGGACAGCAGTGACTCTTGTGGATGCATTATTTCCACCTTCCCTGGCTGCTCATGGAAGACCCTTTTCCATCTGGGGCTCCCAGGCTGAAGGTCACCTGCTGTGCAATTGGGAAAAGTGGGGATGGCTTTCAACTGAGAGAGAGCAGGTTTAGATTAAAGATTGAGAAGAAATTCTTGCCTGTGAGGGTGGTGAGGCCCTGGCACAGGTTCCCAGAGAAGCTGTGGCTGCCCCTGGATCCCTGGAAGTGTCCAAGGCCAGGCTGGATGGGGCTCTGAGCAACCTGGGACAGTGGGAGGTGTCCCTGCCCATGGCAGGGGGGTTGGAACTAGGTGGTCTTTGCAATCCCTTCCAACCCAAATAATTTCATCATTCTATGATTAAATCTAAAAGAACCTCAACATCTAGCTGGACTTCTTCTTAAAACATCCCTGAAATCTACATAAACCAGTATTTCCCAGAGTGCACAAAGGCTTGAAAGGAAGGCCTGACACCAACACCACTCAGTGCCCCAAGCACTGGCTGCTCTCTGGCCTCAAACACCAGCTCAGATGTTGAAGGCTCTGTGTATCATTAACCTGAATTTGCAGCAGGAATCCAGAACTTAATGGGACTTGTTTAGAAAGAACCCCCTGCAAGGCAGTCACTGACAGTTGTTCCTTTCTAAAAAAGGTCCCTGGGAAGGGAGCTGTGGGCACAGGCCATTCCCAGGCTGGCAGGAATTCTTGTGTCTGCAGGCCTGGGGCTCTCAGCTTCACCTGTTCCCAAGGGATTTGTTCCAATGGCACCAACACACATGTGCCCCCTCCTTCCTTGCACCTGGATCCTGGATAACATCTACTGAAATTCCCTTGCATAACTGCTCAGAACAAGTGCAATAATAGTGCTTGTATATGTAAAAAATAGCTCTGTATAAAAACCAAAAGAATGAAGTGCTCTAGATATGCACTACCTTCGTGGAATAGTTAATTAAAATAACCATTATCACACAGTTACAGTGTATAAGCAATGGCTGGAAATGAAAGATCTGTGACAAGACACAGAGACAAAAAGTTTCTTTCTCTGGACTGTTTAGTTCTTTGTAATGGCTCTGATCTGTTTACACTGTGAAGAACTTATCACTGCATCTCCTGTAAAAAGAAACACCCAGGCATGAGAAGTGATTTCCATACAAAGAGCCTTAATTCTTATAGCACCAAGCTAAAGGAGAACAAGAACTGAATTTTTACTTCCACCCATCCTCAAATCAACCTAACCTTTTCTTCTTAGTTAGAAGAGGTTCTCATCCATGATTTCCCAGTTTTCCCCATTTATGCCAAGCATCATAAGAAGCTGTGTGTCTGCAAAGTATTGCATAAAAGGTATATTTGTATAATAATTTTACATCAGTAATGGTCATGGCAGAAAATTATGTTAATGGTGCTTCTAGACTGGTGTAGGTGTAACTATAAGTGAAAGCTACAGACATCCCCATATACACATGTGGAATAACCCTGGGGCCCCTCAATGCATTTGCTGTTTCATGTTATTTAGTCCAAATGGGGGTCAGAACCATGGATATTCAAAATGCAGTAATTCCATTTAACTGACATAAATGATGAAATAGAATCTAATTCTGTCTTTATAGTGAAGCTCATATATTTCATTTTTTTCCATAAAAATTACTTTGTTGCTCTCACTGTTTCAGAGACACACGATGTACAAATTGAGAGCAGCCCACTGAGGACCACGAAGGTGATCCATTATGGGACTGAAATGAGAGTGCCAGCAGCAGTGTGTCCAAAGGCACCCTGTACACCCATCCAAAGGACAGAACAGGGGGCAGACACTGCCTCATCACCCAGCCCTGCATGCAGAAAGAGTTCTGGAAGCCTTCTCCTCCAGCAATGAAGCTAAATGTCTGTTTAGTGACACTGCCATGCCTCACAGCAGGAAGATGGTCCAGCTCTATTTATCCTGTTATTTTCTGGGTAGGATGATGGGGGGTGGGCACAGGAGGGAGGGCTTGTGGTTCTATTTAGACTGCAAGCTCTGCAGCAGAGAAACCTCTGATCCAACCCTGTCTCACTGATTACCATGCACTCCAAATGGTGAGCATGGCAGCACAACAACAGTCTGGGTATCTGGAAAAAAACCACAGACAGTAAAATCAATCTTATTTTGGAGCAAGAGTCATATAAACTGAGGCTGAAGGACAGATAAATACAGGCAACCTGGCAGATCATTTCTGTAGTAAATCATTCTTGTCTACATCACAACATGGGGTCATATATGACCAAGAGAAGCCCTGAGAGCTTAAGGAAAACACTTTCAGCATTCCAGAACTTGCTATTTGGCCATGTCCTGCACGGGCAATCACAGAAGCCAAGCTGGTGCCTGTCACTGGCCAGGCTGGCACAGCACTGGGGGATGTCTTCCCCCTCAGCAGACCTTCAGCTGTGAGGAACAGCCCCCCACAGGTTAGGGCCAGAAGATCCCCATCTGTTACCATGGTACCATCAAACCAGATGAAAATTCCCAAACATATGCTCCTGGTAAGTTACAAACTCCCCAGGCAAAGTGGGAGAAGGCTTAGAAGATGGGAAAATTTCCTCTACTACATTTGCTCAGCCTTGGAGTTGGATTACTTGAAAATCCATGGCTATATTTAACCCCTGGGATAGGCTTCCAAAAATCCCACGCTAGGAATCCGCAGAGAAGAAACGTGCTTGTGATGCTTTTGATCTTCCAGCAGGGCTGCTCCCCTGAATTAGCAGCACATGCCCCAGCAGCAGAGCCCTCCTTGGCTTTGGGACTCAGGGGAGCTTGGAGCAGCCTGGCAGATTTATTGCACCTTCCTATGGCAATGTTTGGACAATACTGGCTGTATAAAACTGCTCAAAACATTTGGAGGAGCAGGTTAGAGCAGGTGCCTGCTCTCCAAGAGCAGAGACAGAATTCTTTTCTGTGAGAAAACAAGCAACTAATAATTTTTATTTTTTTTTTTTAATACAGCAGCTATTTTTAGTTATTTGTACATAACACAGCAGCTCCCTCCCTCAGTGGACACTACACACTCATAGAGAGCTGCTCAGGTGATGCAGATGGTTTCAGCTCCCATTATTCCTTCCAACCAAGTCATGAATGTGTGAACCCAGCCATTCCCTGTAAGTATGGGCCACATCATGCACTCATATTCATTACATCAATTCACTAAAGTGCTCCTGAGAAAAAGAACACAGAAATATGGATAACATATGCCATATACACAAATTAATAAAGGAGATTTTAACATCTGTCCTCTTTCGACAATAAAAAAAATAATTCATGGAGCTGGCAAGGATTACACTGAAGAGGGAAGTGGATCCCTTTCTCCAACAGCTGAGTTAATATTCTCAGCACTGCTCAATTCAAAACCAAGGTCCCCACCAGGTTGGAGAATTTCCATACAAATTCTTCCTTAGGTGTCACACACATTACAAAGCAGCTCATTACCAGAACACAAGAAATCACTCAAATATTAGAATAACAGTCAAATTCCCATCATTGGAAGTAAGGTTTCCTTGAAAATTAAATTACTGTACTGAAAACACAGCCATCATCTCAACTTCCATAGAGTTCTTGGGAAGAAATGCTGGCTCTGACCGACAGTGCAGTACAAGATCCTTTGTTTGCAAGACCAAGAGCAGTAGGAAGAATGAGTGATATTAGTTCACCATTACAGCTCGAGATCTGCATCAGAAAGAGATGCTTCTTAAAAATTTCCTGTCAACACATGAAAAAAAATACATACCTCCCTTTTGCTATTTGAGAACAGATACTTATATACACAAAGCGATCCTGAAAAATAATAAAGCCCGAGCACCAAGCCACAGGCAAAGCACAGGCATTTCCTCGCCTGTTTACAGGAGGTGCTGTGGTGTTTGTTAAGCCTTTGTGCCTTTCTGCTGCTGCACATTCTCATCTTGGGTGTCCCACAACGTCCCCAGACATGGGAAGATGAAAGTCTGGTGTATCCACCCCACAGACTCCCCAGTTCTCTTCCTTTCAGCACGTTTCAGCTTTGCTGTATTCATGTATCTCTATAATGTAGCACAGACAACTCATCCACTTTGGAGTTTATAATTTTACAGATGTAAGTGGTATCAACCCTTTTTACATGAGGTAACATTCAGCACTTGCAAAAGCACCCACATCAATAAGAATAACCTATAGTACCTAGGAGGGCAGGTACAAACCTCTCATATTCTGCCACATGTTAAACTCTAAAATCATGCCCTAAACAAGAAGCAAGTAAGAAAGCAAAAGAAAAGTATCTCTGTTTTTCTAGAAACAAACAATATCAGCAGAGATAGCCCTACTCAGGTTTATTCACCCAAGTCTTCTTTTCAGAAATGTGTAGGAGAGGAAACTGGCCTTGATTTATTGTCCTTCACCCAGTTATCAAGAACTATGCCACCACTTTCTAGTTTTATTTTAAAAACCTAAATGCTGCAGTGCTCTCCAAATGTTCTTGGTCCCAGAGCCTGTGCTCCATACAAGTACATCCTCTATTACCCACAGTATTTTCTGCATCCAGCTGGAACTAATCATCAGAATTACAGGCTTTTGTTTAGACAAATATCTACAGTACAAAAATATAGAGGGGGGGGGGGAAGGGGGAAATGCTCTGAAACAGATTTTATGCAGAGGACAAGCTATAGAATAGTCTATAATAGATTACATAAAAGCCAGCCAACTCTTATCTGGAGCAAAGGAAGACAGGGATACTCCCCTCAGCAGAACAACCCAGACAGGATGATGATGGGAGGACAAGTTCTCACCTAAGTGATTTTTCACGGAGCCAGTGGGGTCCCTGTCATGTCATTTTTGGCACTGGGATGAGGTTGATAAGCACTGCTGGTCCCTCGTGGTTCTGCAGTGCTAAACTTCACTTGACAAGGCTTATTAGCACTGGCTTTGAGCCTGACAGAGCCAAGCTGTCTCTAATGCTCAGTTTGGGCCAATTTGCCTGATGCTCTCCAACACTGGGAACAGGGCAGAGGGGCTGGATCTGGCTCTGCTGAGAGCTCTTTCAGGTTTGGCATCACCTGCTTGGGACTGTGCCACATGGAAGCAAAGACACTTTTTTTTTCCCCAAGTCCTTTAATGGATTTGGGAAGACACAGATTTGGTCCAGCTTTAGGAGCTGGATTCCTCACAGCTCAGCTCACAAAGGGAAAAGAGGATGGTGGAAGGCTTTCCTCTGAGACCTGCTGTATTTCTATACAATAAGCAAAGTTAAATCTCCATTTATTGGTGCTAATTTTTTTTTTAATCCCCTCTGGATCTCTTCATCTGTGCTGCTCACCTTTCAAACACTCTAATATGGATATGGACACTTTTTACTGAAAGATTCATTTGAAAAAAGAATCTTTCAGTAAAATCTGGACATGACCTAAGTATCTGGATGGCCTTGCCTGTGCCACCTCTCTGAGCCAGAGTTACCTGACACAAACACCAGTTCCCACACCCTGTAAGCTGTTTTAGGAGAGAACACTGAAATGCAAAGGATGAAGACTGCTGTACCTAAAACAAGCACTGTAACACATTTGTCCTGGACCTGCCAAAGGGCTGCCTCCCTAAACATTCCAAGTAACTGCACAAACACCACCCCTGTGAAGATTCCTGCATTCTGCCTGAGAAGAATCATGGAATGATTTGGGTTGGAAGGATCCTTAAAGATCATCTAGTTTCACCTTCCACTATCCCAGGTTGCTCCAAACCCTATCCAACCTGGCCTTGAACACTTCCAGGGATGGGGCAGTCACAGCTTCTGTGGGAAATAACAGTATTTTCACAGTCAGATGACAAAGAGCTGTGCCAGCATGGGCACCTGACAAAAGCAAGCCCTAAGAATAATTCTCATTTTTCTCACATGAGGAAAACTGCTGGGGATGCCCAGCTGTAACTGCAGGTCTCATGAGTGGGGGGCACAGCCCCACTCCCTGCACTCTCCTGAATGAGCAAGTGCAGTAACATCAGAGAAGGCAGCACAGACCAAATGTGTCCTTCCAGCCCTCTCCTGCATTCCTGACCCAGCACATGCCCCCTGCATGCCTCTGGTTATAACCTGGTCTGGCTGCCATAAGCAACCCACTACATGCATCCCACTGTCCAACACAGCAACACTTTCTCTTCATTGAGAGTAATGACTTGAAGTGACTTTTTTAGCTGCTACATCCAGGAACTGGTTACAGACTCCAGTCCTGAATGAAATTCAGTTCTTACGACATACTTGTGGAACATTAAATTATAGTAATTGTCAAAATTTCCTCATTATTTATACTCCTCACAGCTGCTGTGGCTGCAGCAAGAACAGCAACCACCCTCTTCAAAGCAGCAAGAAGTAGCAATGATAAATCTTTCTGATGGCTTTCTTTTTACAGAGCACTTGCTCCACTGTTTCAACAAGATTGATAACTTCCAAGGAACAACAGAAAGCCAAAGGAGAAGAGCAGAATAGAGTGTGGGTTTTGACTTAAGATGTCAAGCTCTCCTTAAATCTTTATTTCATTTTACTACATGAGTGGCTGTGTTCATGTTAAAGTCATGAAGGCAGGGGCAGTAAGGAACAGTCATAAAAATAAAAAACATGAAAAGAGCTTCACACAGAGAATGGATATCCAAGTGTCCCAAAGCAAGCATTTGCAATGCCAAAGGAAGATATTAGAATTTATGTTGTAAAATGACTTTTTCTCTAGATAGAGAAGGAAGTAACCTTGTTTGAAGTATCATAAATTTTAAATGCTCTTCATTTAAATGCATTTTCAAAACCAGCTTTTTATTATTCGTGTTCTTAATAAAATTCTGCTATGCCTTTAGCTTCAGCAATACTCACAGCAAATAAACTCTTGAGGTATTATATGCTCTTAATTTTCCTGGACTGATTTTTGGTTCTCTGGGTTTGAATATTAAATACAAGCAAGGTACAAACCAACTTCTTATCTGTCAACAAATTGCATCTTGAATTTTATGAATTTTTTTCATTTCATTCATATTGCTCATTTATTTTGTTTAGTTTCAAAAGATAAAGGAACTATTAATCATGCTTTCAAATATCTAATTCTTTATTTCCATATATTTCTGTTTAATTATGTGATATTTCAGAAATATAAAGTAGCAATATAAGAATAATCTCGATTGTAGATATGTGATAAATTATAAGGCCTGATTCAACTAGTGTGGAGTACAGTGAGGAAAGAACTGTAATATTAATGTTCTGAGGATTAAACTTCTAGTCTCACTACTGTGAAAATTTAATTAAAAATTGTTATTAAAAGTCTCAGACATTGAAGTCCCAACCCTGTCACTCAGCCATGCACACACAAACAAAAACCACTTTACTACTTACCATCTGAGACCTATTTTTTGGGCAGCCATTGATGTCTTCAATCTTTTCATTTGCTGAAAAGCAAGAAAAAAGAGGCAATAAGGCAAAAAAACTAAGCCAAGAGCATTTATTCCAATGAGCACTTGCTGCCAGCTCAGTAAAGGGGTGTAGGATTGTAGCTGTCCAGTCCAAGTGAATGTGTGAAACACTGAGAGCCACAAAAAGAAAAAAAGCAGCTGGAGTTCTCTGCTGGGTCATGCCTCCAGAGACAGCTGGGGCAGAAGCCAACTGCTCTGACAACTTCTTGTACAGTGATGGGGAATTCCTTTAAACCACAAAAAAGATGTGAGCTCTGGAAGCTCTGCTGGGTGGAAAAGGGAGCACTACATGTCCACAGATATTAGAATGTCAACTGGTTTGTTTGGAGAGTGAATACAGGTTTTAAACCTAAATGGGAAATTTATGATCAATAACTGTGATAATATTTATTTTTTTAAGAGCACGAATCATGAAAAAACTTTCCAAGATTCTTGACCAAGGCTTATGTGCTACCCCAACCTGCAGAAGAGCAGAGTTTCCATCTTTAGGGTCAGAGGTGAAACAGTGAATTCCCTGAGGTGGATAATGTTGGCCTTAGAGTCTGAGTTTGCTCAGTTTCACCTTTCAGCCTTGGATGCTGAAATGACTTTGTGTTTGAGTCTGAAGAACAAGTTACAACCAAAGTTCAGTTTCCCACAGTTTTTTCACTGCCAACAAAGGCAGGCGCTCACATCCCATTTGATTCATGCATTAAAAGCTGCATTTTCTAGCAGTCCCACATATTCTCAGGACACCAGTCAGAATTCTTTCCCATTCCATGGCTCCCCTCAGTTAGGAGGATCACTTTTGGCACAATATTCCAGTAGCAGTCACAGCCTTGAGAAAGAAAGCAGTAACACAACTTCACTCTTGCCTGACAGTTCCCATTTTACATATCCATGTCACAGCACACCTTTATCCCACAGCAATGCAATGAAAAATTGATGTTAATCTGAAAGAGACTACAATTAAATGCAGAGTGTGTTTCCAGAGTGGTCCATCAGCCCCTGCACATGAAGAGCACACTCTGCTCCCAGCAATGCCATTTCAGATTTGGTCATACAGAAACAAAGAATTCATTAAATCCCATTTTCCGAGTCCTGTGCACCCACCTCGTAATATTTAGTATCTCTCAATTTAGCACCATGCAATATATCTTCATCAACTAAATTTACTTCTAAAAATGGAGAGCTGTATTCCTATAAACTGACACCATTCATAATTACTTGAAAGGAAACTAATGAACTTATGAATGAGCTGTCTCTTGTTTGGGACATGTGTACAGAGATCCCTCCAAGAACCCAGGTCACACCCAGTGTATCTGCATTCATGGATTTAAATACAGCTACTATGTTTATATGGCATTACTAAGGCATAGATTACTTACACATGCTTTTACAGGCTCATAAATTTTGAACTGAAATGAACCAGAACGCTGTGAGCACATTTTAATTGACTTGCAAATAGCTGCTTTTACACACAGCACACCATAACATTAAAAAAAACCCCTCTTCTACACTGCATATCAAAGCTTTCTTATTATGCAGTTAGGAAAAAAACTTGGATTTTGCAGGCTACAGATAAAGCTGCTTCTAGAAGCGAAAGGCCTCCCCATCTTTGTGACAATGAGATGCAGCTGCCTAAAACCATACACAGCAGATACAAATTACTTTTCTTCACTGTTAATTTGGAGGATGAAACTGAGAATGTTTAAATATGACCTTCCTTTCACATGAAAAACATTCTTTGAAAAAGAAATCCTTCCCCTCATACTTTAACTTTTGAAGCCTTGCAGACCTTATCTTAAATATTAGCCAAAAGGCAGCTATAAAAATGATTAAAAAAACCCTAAAAAAACTGCAAAAGTGATCAAGGCAATAATCGGTTATGTATTTTAGAAGGAATAATTTGAATTTCATAAGGGTTCTCACAAGTCAACACTCAAAGAGCTATCTTTAAATATTTGGTAGAAAGAATTCAGTCCACATTTTGCTGGTGGTACTCTTGCACACATTCTCATGCAGAAGTTTCCTTCCACAGTGTTAAGGCAGGGTAGCTAGCTAGGCATGAAAGGAATCAACACCTCCCTGCTCCTGGCTTTCCAAAACCCTTTCCTATTAAAGGAAAGGGATATAGGAAGGAGCATTGTTCACAATGAATACCTGTCAACACACAATCATTTAATTCATGGCCTGTTTTCACACCTCTGTAACTGCACGGTTGCTCCACAACAGAGAGGCAAAATCTTCTTGAACACATCCCAGGAAGAAGCTTCACAGTGTCATCCCACAACAAACAGGACTTGCAGATCCCTACCTTAAACGCAGGAACTGGCTCCCTTACAGCATCCCAAACACACATAAATATGCATGTACTGATGTCCTGCTCCTTCACTGCTGGCTTGTTAATTTGCATCTCAAATCTGTCAGTTTGCTCCTAACAATGGCTGTCCTAATTCCCATTAGCAGGCTTTCCCATCCCATCCATCTCCACCGGCCCATGCATGTGTTTTGTGGCATCCCCAGCACCAGATGGATGAGCCTCTGAAGGAACTAATGAAGGATCCAGGCCCAAGGGAAGAGGGACAATATGCAGCTCTGCATGGAGAAAATTGTTCAGAACTTTCATTATCTGTGAGCATTAATGCACTAATTTAAGAGAACTAAAGGTTTTGGATAAAATAACTGAGCCTGCACTTGAGATTTGTCCTAATGATAAGTGATTTTCCTCATCTGAAAACTCGTTATGAAAGATTTCTTTTTCTGCCACACAAAAATTACACCCCTTCTCCTTTCCCAGCTGTATATGTGGATCTCCCAAATCCAACTGGAGCACAGGAAGCAATATCACTGTGAATTATATTCAGACCAGTACCCAAAATGTATTAGAAATAGTGAAGGCTAGCAGCATCCTAGCAGAAAAAAAATACCTCATGAATAGGGTTTGTTTTTTTTATCACTCAGCCATGTGGAGTAATACTGCTGTGTCAGGAGATCTTATCAGCAGCAATCCAACATTTTTCCACTATAAGACATGGCTTTTTCAAATTAATTAGCCAAGTCTCTGAAGGAAAATGATCTATGTAATTCCATGCAGTTTGATGGATTCCCCCCCACACACTCTGTGTTTGTGTAGAAGATAAAAACAGGGATTGTCTGAGCAAGCTGGTGGACACCTGGCACAAGCACAGAAAGTCACTCACCTACAACCTGGATTATTTCAGCTAGCAGGACTCCATCAGTCACATCTTGCTGGAGATCCTTTATCAATCTCTTGTGACCAGATTTTGCTAGATAGTGATTAGCCCAATCCGTATAAATCTGTTAGGAGACAGACAAAACCAAAAGAAACTGTTACTCATAACACAACCTGAAAAATGAGAATTCTTTGTTTCTCTCAGTATCCAAAAAGCTGATTTCAGATCACTGCTTTTTTTTTTTTTTTTTCCCCCTCTTCAAAACAAGTCAACAGCATTAAAATTCAAGCCCTTGTGCAAATTGAGTGTTCAGCTTACTGCAGTATGGATTTTTCTATTCAGCAACCTGACATCAAAGCTCAGGGCAGATGACAGCAAACTCCTGAACATGTTACAGCTTGAACAGACCAGCAGGAGGGCAGTGGAATATTCTACAGCAGCACTGAGTGTGTACAAGACATTTCAATTTCCACGCAAGTATTTTTGGTTTTGCATTTTTTCCCTTTGACATTTTTTCTTCACAGCTGTTATTGAGAAAGTTTTAAAGGTTCTTTTCCCAGAAACCACTTCTGGTAGATATTAGCCACACAGCAGTTTCTTTGTGAGGAAACTCCTTTATTGTATTACCAAAGAAACCTTTCAAGGTCCAAATATCCACCAATTCTAATAAATTCCATCTCACAGGTTAAACAGGCCTATTAAATTGCTTTTAATCTGCTATACAAACTTCCAACTGTTGGGATTTATTTCCAAACGTATTACCTGAAAAGGAAGCACATCAAGCAGCCAAAAATCTCTCTTTAATTTGCATTAAGTATTGCTCATCATATGCCAGCACAGCTTATTCAAGATCACCAGAAAACTTATAAAAACTTTTCATGCTAGGTTATCAAAAAGAAGCTATATTACTTCATTAGGAACTTCTGCTAATGAATTAAATTATTTAATTCATTAGCAAAATATATTTAGTACATTATTAATGCATTATTTACATAGGACAATATTCAAAATTAAGTTGTTTTTTTTAATTATCTATTATGTTCCAAAGAAATCAGGTAAAAAAACATTAAACATCAGAATTTTACCTTTTAAATATCTAAATATTAATGTTCACCCCTACTTTGCAGAGTGTCTAGAATACTGGAAACACAATTCATCCCAATCCAGTTTATCAGTAAGCAGGTGGAGATTCAGTGTTCTTCCTGGAGCATGAGCCATCCCAACCCTCCACAGACCCTACAAACCCCTGTGGGGATGAAAACTGCTCTACAGCAGTGTGTGAGTGAGTGACCCAGAGGGAACAACAGCATTCAGTCCCCAAAAACCCAGGGCAAGCCCTCCCTGTGCACTGCCCAGGAAATCTTGTTTTCCTTCCCAGCTACTGATGGACAGAAAGAAAAGAGCAGGAGGAGAGGGGTGGCTCTCCAGGCTGAACAAGCCCAGCTTTGGGAGAGGTGCTGCAGCCCTCGGATCATCTTCATGGACCTCTCTGCACTCCAGGAGCTGCAAATCCTCTCCACCCTGGGAGCCCCAGGGCTGCTCAATGCAGATCCCCGAAATGTCTGAGCCACAGCTACTCATTTCAGAGGCATCTCAAGCCTTGCATTTGCAATGTGGTGATGATGTCCTCCTTCGTGGGAGTCAGAAGTCAAATGCCAAGCCCAGGGGGCAAGTATCTGCCTCAAGACAGAGGAACCTGGATGAAATACAAGGATTGTAATTTCACACTTCTGTTGCACTTACTGACTCATCGTTAATATGATAAAATGAAGAACTAGAGGTTTTGACTAGAGCTGTTTTTGTTACAAAGTCTTCATTTGTAATTTTTTTTTAACCTGTAAAACGAAACTGGTCGCAGCCATAACAAATCACTTAATATCTGGAAGATATGCCCCTATTTTCCACCATTTATCCTTTCCTTTCCCCTTCAGAGCAGCAGGATGTGCATTTCCTATGCCAACAGCGTCATGGACTTGAACAGAAAAACACACTGGAACACCTCAGTGAAAAAAACCAGAGCTGAAAAACATCTCAATGAAATAAAGGCTGAGTACACGAGTGATTTCCCCAGCTGACCATAAAAGAAAATAGGGGGAAAAAACCCACGCTGCACAAACCAGACATTGTGTTCCTTACCTCCTTTTACAAGAAAACATTTTCCATAACAGGAAAATATTTTAAAAGTTTCAACAACTTCAAGGAACTAGGATTGACTTAACCTACTTTTCTGCCACATGGTTTTAGCTTTCTTATCTAGGAGTGAAGACATACAAGGAAACAGGCTGTAAACCATTTACTTTGCAAGTGCAAGGGTCCTCCCCATGCCATCCCTGCAATTCAGCTGACAAGGAACTTCTCAAACACAGTAACCACGTTTCCTTTAAATGGGAGGGCTGCATTGAATGCCCTAATTTATCACTGAAGGACTTGCAGAGTATTTAAGATTATACTTTGATGAATCAATTCCATCCTGGATCATTTCCACTCTGCAGGTCTTCATGCAGTTGGACAAATCCTAGAGTAAAAACAGGAGCAGACCCCTCCTTGGCAGAGCCTGAAATCACAGCAACAGCAAGACCTTGAGAGCTAGTTAGGATTGATTTTAAAGTCAAATAACAGTGTGAGAATGCATGGCTGGCATTGCAAAACTGCCATCCTACCTGCTTCCTACTGCCCTAATTCCTGTTGCACCCAGGAACAGCAGATCTTATGTTCATACCCTGGAAATAAACAGAGCTGCCTCAAAGAAATCCCTAAATTCCCTTAAATCCTCCTGGTAAAGGAGACAACTTGAAGAACCCCAAATACCTGCTGTCTGATTCACTGCCTATGATAACACATAAAGAAACGTCCACTGATGGGAAATTATTCTTGTAAACCCCACTCTGGGTGCTGAAGTCAGCCTGTGTTTGGTATCACAACTACAAGCAGAGCTTTTATGCTTATTAAATGCACACCAGTATGGAGGAAATATTTGTTTCTGGGGTATTTCAGGGTGTGGAATATTATTTCATTCCACTAGTTGATTAGAAAAGCATTTCATAGGAAAATACAGATTATAATAAACCTGTGCTTCTCTTAAAAATGCTATTACACAACATTATTTTGCAATATGCATAACATGCAAATAATTATTTTTTAACTGTCTGGGCTATGTATTTACAAGTTCTGAAGCATTCTTAGGGATACAGTATGACCCAGGCTTATTGTAGTAGCTCCTTGTGGTCACCACTGATTTTTATGGCATATATTAAGCTAATCATTGAAACTTTCCAGGATGTTTTTGAAACTTGTTTGTTGCAAGTCTTTGTAATGTACTACACAAATAGATTTCTAATGTTTCTTTTCCTTTTCCATACAAACAAGTGAAAAAAAAATATGGTTGTACAATGGCTGCTATTTCTAGACACATGAAATACATTTCAAAGCACACAGTGTTTTCAAATGTTCAAAACCAGGCAAATAATTGGAAAGACAATAATAAAAGAAGGAAGAAAACACTGCTGAGAAACTTTCCATTTTCCTATCTCTGCACATCAATTATGAGTGTTCCTCAGGTATTTTCAGCAAATGGGTATGAACTCACATATTTCAATATTCATGTGAAAATTACCTGAACAGTTGTCTAATTAAAAATATAAAGGTCTTGTGATATGAAATATTCAACCCACTACAACCCAAGAGACATTGTCTTATTATACACACCCAGTACAGGCTTTTAAAACTTTTCAGTGATTTCACACAGTATGAAAATCACTGGAGGCAGCTTCATTACTTTTAGTTACAAAAATCAAGTGAACATGGTGATTTGGGCATTAGCACCATAAGCAGGTCTTTGTGTCCAAGTCAGGTTAATGTTTAACTTGGGTCTAAGTCCCAGCTTTTGTTAAACGTGGACTCAGCTGTTTGGTAGATTTTTTTTTTTCCCCCTCTGTAGTGTATGATCTTAAGAATCCAATTATCTGGGAACAAATTAAAAACATATGTGAAAGACTTTTTTCCTCTCTCTTTTTCTCTCCCCCTTTGATCCACCAGATTTGAATTAAGAGTGTTACAGTTAAGCATCAATTTTGGCAATATTCAGTACATTATGAGTCACAGCTAAAACACTAAAAAGTAGTGCAAAAACCAGCAAGGTTTGGGGCAGGGGGAAGAATCCAAATTCTAAAGATTTTTAAAAGCTGTAAAGAAAAAGGCCTGAATACTATTTTCCATCAATAAGATTGAAGAATTTTGAAATTTAGTGGGGTTTCTCCCCACTCCCCTTTCCTTAGCCTCATGACTGCTTCTTTAAAGCACATTTCAGATGAGAGGGGAATTTTGCTTTCCAGCTAGGACACCCCTTGGAATTCCCTGGCACTCCAAACCTCCTGCAGCATTTTTGGCTGTACTGAGAGAGCAGATCCACCCAGCACACCTGAGCCCACCTGCCCTGTATCTGAACACTGAACCAGTACAAAAGGTGCTTTTTGCAGAACTCGGTGCTTGTTCAAGCCCACACAGCCAGCCCCAAGCACCTGAAGAAGGTTGGGGAGCAGAACTGACCAGCAAAGCCAGGATACAAAGCATGAATAAAGTGATGGGAGCAATGAATCCAGAATAATCCTTTAGAGACCCAGGATATCCATGGGGCTGCAGTTAGGTTAAGGTGTCAGGTATTACCATAAACTCCAGGGTGTCTCCTTTAAATGGAAACTACCTGATGTTTTTGCCTCCGAGTCAGTATTCTGAAATGCACTCGTGAAAAGGAAATGATTCACATGAAGCTACTTGACAAGAATGTCTCTTCTATGCAAGCAGAAAATATGCTCAAATCTCTTCCTTGCTACTCATTTCCACACACACACAAAAATCTAATTATAATCAACACTCATGTCAAGTTTCAAATCTTTCTTTTCTTCCCTTGCCACATCAGTTCTGAACTAATCAGACTCCGCTTGTTTTGTCCCAATAATTATCATGAATCAGGCTCTCATGAATCTGGTAACAGCTGAAGAATATCTTTTTGACATCATGCAGCATAATTAGAGCAGAGCAAAGCTTTTGTCATGATTGAATAGCAGAGTTAAGTCACATCGATGAACTCCCATTCCAGAGCATCCACCACAAAGCAGTGCCTGTGCTGCTCATAACCAAACCACACTGCCTGCTGAAGTTCACAGGGAAAACAAAAACACCCCAAAACCTAAAAATAGCCACAACACACTGAGATGACCCCAAGGGGAGTGCCTGCACTCCTTACAACACTATGGGGATTTGGAAAAGCCCGTGAGATACTCACTGCTGCCCAGTGTCATGGGGCTTGCCCACGAGGAATCACAAAATCCCAATTTTTGCCTGGTAACACTAATTGCAGTCTCATGCTGATCCATGCTACAGCCCAACACAGTGATCTCATTAACAGATACCACATTGCAAAGCCCAGAGCTGAACAGCCAAAGCCAAAGGTTTAGCTGAAAAACTCCTCCCTCTGAAGCATCCCTGGCTCCAAGGGAGCACAGGAAGGATAAGAGCTATTTTGGAATTCATAGCTATTAGGGCCCTGACAATATTTTCCTGAGTTACTGGAAAAAGGACAACAAGGAAGCACATGATTAAAAAAAACCCCAAAACATCAAGTTTAACAGCATTTGTCACAGACCTTTTTTCAAAGATTTCTTAAAATTTGTGAACTTAGTTACCCCTAAATGCTTCCTAAAATGCTTAAATGCTACCCCTAAACTTGAGCCAAGAGTTCTGTTGCACATCTGTACCAACACAAATCCCACTAAAAGGGTAGTGCTGACTCTTCCAGAGTAACTGAAGCTTTGATCTGCTATCCAAAAAGACTGTTTCATGTTTTTCCCCCCCAATATAAGTTCTTGCAAAACAAAACAAAACTAAGGCTTAAAAAGCAGGACACAGGATAGACCCCATTTCTCTGTGATAATTTAAAGGTGTTAGTGGGCTTTGAGCCATTGAGCCAAGAGTTCTGTCTGCTCCTTTTCTTGAGCAACCTGGCCTAGGGTACTAGGACAGTAGGACTCAAAGGAAATATCCACTGTCCTTAGGGGTGCCCTTGGGTCCCCAGTGACCCCCAGCTCACAGGGAAAGGATACATGAGGCAAGCAGTGAATCACTTCTCCTCTCTGCTCCAAGACACTGCATGCCAGGAATGGGGGCTGGAGCTTTTTTTACTCAATCCTGAGTAAACCAAGCACCCTGGCATCAAAGCCAGCTCATAAAGGGAGGAAACCAGCAGAAACTCCAAGTGTGAGGTGGTGATGGGCTGAATTGCAGGTGGATTCCTTCCAGCAGGCAGGTGAGACAGGAAATTTGCCTTCCTGGAAAGTCACTGCATGGAGAACAGGCCAGGCTGGATGGGACTCTGAGCAACCTGGCCTAGGGGAAGGTGTCCCTGCCCACTGTAGGGGGTTGCAATGAGATAATCTTAAAGGTCCCTTCCAACCCCAAGCACTCTCTGGTTCTATGATTTGCAATCCCCTAAAAAGAGCTGTCACACACCTATGCACACACACCTGCTAATTAGTATCTAATATGATGCCAGTACTCTCAATTACCTGAAGTGCTGGAACTTTTGAGTTATCATTGACTATTGAGCATTGAGCCATAACCATCTGCAATTCCCACTTGGTTCCCACATTTCTGGGGAAACAGAGCTAATTTTGCCTCTTTTTTTTTTTTTTTTTCATTTCTTAAGGCAAGTCAACTAAATTATTTATTCTACTCAGATGTGCAAGTGTTTGTTGCAACTGCTTTGAATTATTACCCAGTTGGTGGGGGATATTCTTCTGAATATTACATTTTACTGGACACTTGTGTACGTTAATTAGCCTTTGGAAGTTAAATAGAGAAATGGGTAATTTAAACATCACTGGGACTACTTATTTCTCTCTCTTTAAAGCTTTATTCCCAGCTGAGGAGGGCTTTTCTCATGCATATGACTACTATTCAAAAGCAATGGGCTGACTCACAGCACACAGAGCCAAGCATATGTGTCAATTTTTGCGGGCTTGCAACCTTTCCAGGAATAGAGCCTTGGACTCTCCACACTTCAGAGCAGGCACTGAGTGTGTTTAGAGCAAATCTTTGCAGGATACTAAACAAGCATCATGCTTTCAATTGCCCAGCTGGCACCTTTGCTACTCTTACCCTACTGAATATTTTACTATATTTAATATAAAAGGAGGTAAGAGAGAATTCCTTCCCCCCGCCCCACAGTTGTAAAGTTTCTGAACCCTGTTTCTGACAGGTGCTGCCTACACAGAGGGCTCAATATTTCTCAGCAGAGCAGCATTTTGCTCTGCACCAGCCTGGAAGGTGAAGCAAGGACAGTGCTTGTGCTGGCATTGGGATGCTGTGCTCTCAATGCTCCCATTATCCACATCTGCCATAAACAAATCCCTCTCAAGCTGGAGCCACACACACCACGCCAAGCAGGTGGCTGCTCTCTTATTCCCCCTTGCAAAGAAAACCCCCATGAAGTCCTGAATAAAATGAGATTGCTTTCACACCTGCACCGAATCCTTCACGTATCCCAAAGTGAAATCGAGTTCAGTTGGCTGAGCTGATCAGCAAAACCCATTCCAAGTCACATTTGGCCACAGTGGAACAACGGAATTGATCTCACACCAACAAATTATAATCTACCTCAGAGAACAAAAGCAGCAAATGCACTGGTTTTTGTCAGTGTTTTCTAAAAAGTCACCTGAAGTGCACAGCAAGTTGTTTTCAAATACCACAGTTCTCACACACAAAATAAACCCATTTACATTTACTACCACACACAAACAGCAACAGAAAAGTGCTTATCTGAAAAGGTGATACATATCTACTTCCAAGAGAAACCACAGAAAATCCTAAGAGGCTGCAGAAGAAAGGGGAAAAAAACCAAACCAAACCAAAAAACCACTTCTGAGGCTGAAGTTAAGTTACTGTTCAACAGCACCACTGCCATGATCGAGGAGCCAAGAGCTGCTTACTGTTTTATAATGGTCACAGGAAAATTTACTTCTCCCACGAACAGGGACCTGGAAGGTCCTACTACTTATTGGCATATTTCATGTGAATATATTCTGCTTGAGTCCAGCTTGCTCTTCCTTCTCAAGGAGCCCACAGTTAAATGATTATATATATGCTGGCATGTGAAGCTTGGGTGGTTAATTTTAGCTGAAGACACGCATGCACACTGCTCAGATTTCTGACAGAATCACACTTTACAACTCCCACCCCTCCTGTAGCTCTTCCCTTACACCCTCTCACTGCTCCCTTCTCTTACTACTTCGTCTCTAACACAGAGTTTCAATGCTTGGCATCAATTTCAAACAGGATCAGTATATTTTATCATATCAAAGCTATTTACAGCAAGAATAAAGTTCAGCAGGTCTTTTGTGTTGGACACAGTTGGCACTAAAAGAATGATTAAAGAAATTGTTGGGGTTTTGTTTTGTTGTTGTTTTGGGTTGTTTGGGGTTTTTTACACTATCGGGAGACTTTTTACCTGTTATGGAGACAACTCCCTTCATGTAAATGCTCCTAACATCGATGGAAATTTATGCTCTGAAAGGAAACACAAGCTTTTGCATGACAGAAAACTCCAGGTACACTCCTTTTTAGAACTTTGGAGCATTCACAATATTTGAAGGTTTTATCTATCACAAATGCCACAAAAAAGCATCAGGCTGAATGAGACCTGGAATGGTCACACACAACCTGGTGCAGCAGGGGCTGCCTGCCCTCTGGCAAGACCCCACCATGTGCAAGTCAGCCCTAATTCCATGTTCTGACCACTGCTGCTGGCATTCCTTAAAAATACAGAGAGAATTGGCACTTGTAAAATGCTTGGCTGGAATTCTTTATATTAAAAAAAAAAAAAATAACACAGCCGATGTTGCCAAGGTGAGAAGCAAAGGCTGCTCCACCTCCCCTCTTGCCAAGCTGAAGGATAGATGTCTGACATTTTCACTGTTGATTTTTCAAAAGGCACACTCCTGCCAGAGTCAGATCCATGCAGCTCTTTTAACTGCTCCATGAAAAGCAAACAGCCTGGGAGCCACAGTGTCTCCAAACCAGCCCTCCCCCCAGCAAAGCCCCCTCCCCGTGGCTGAGGTGGGTGTTTGTTTTGGGGGAGAGGGGCTTTGATGGAGTTTGAGAAGAACATGATGTGCTGTGATGTGAAGTAGCTGCTCTACCCAAATAGCTCCGAGGGCCAGGGCTCTGATGTGCTCAGGACTGTGCTGTGAGCAGCAGCTCTGCCAATGCACACAGGCACCAGGCTGAGTGGGAGAAGGGGGGAAGTTTGCCCGTGTTCCCCCCAAAACCTTGACCACTGAAGAAGGGAGAAGGATCTAACTGCAGGCTGCTACAGCCTTAGAGCTTCTGCTGAAAGCACCCAGCACTCAATGGGATCTGTTCCCAAAACTCCACGTAGTCTTGGCACACTTGGCTCGTGCCAGTAAATAAGTCTTCTAAACTGCTCTAATAAAGACAGACTCATTTTCTCTATTTGGAAAAGGTATGAGAGACTGTTCCAAACAGCTGCTGTAATTTCATTGGTATTTTTCACCTGGGGTCACAAATCTGTGTGTTTGCAGCATCATCTCCTCTGGGCAGAAAGCCAGGGCCGCAGGAGGGATCAAAACAGATGAACTATCACTGCTGGACAGGACTCTGAGAAACCAAGGGCAAGGAAAAGATTCCAAGAGATAATCATCTGAAGAGGGCTGGAAAAGGAACCTGATTTGCCATGTAGCATTTTAAGAACAAACTCTATTCCATTTTCTCTCGATTGCTTAGAGGATTAGTTCGTCAAAACAGCGTTCACAGATGTGAAGCAACTCCAAGTAAAAGTAAAATTGGTTTCTAAGGCATACAATACTAAACTCTTTCAACTCCTAAGCAGTGTATGAAGATGAAAGTTATCTGATCCAAACACTGAGGCCAGGAAACGTTGCAAAAGCTTTTCTTAATTTTTAACAAAATCAGCTTGCTGTGGGGATTAGGGAATTACAGAAATTGGCCTTGGTCTCACACCAAATCCCAGTCCTCTTTTAGCCAAGGAGGACTGGCCAACATTCCCTTCTGGGTCTGCTTAGTGCTTGATGGACAAAAAACGAGACTTCAAAACCAGGGCCTGGGTAGGCTCAATCCATATCAACACTGCAGTCACCAGCCAAATATCCTCCTCTCCCATGAACAGAGCATCTAATGCCACTCCAAAGAGAGTAAGTCATCTGCACTACCCTTCCCACTCTGCAAAATGTAATTTAGTTCAGTGTCCAAGGCTTTTCATGAGAGGCAATGCCTCTGGAGCTGCCAGAAGCTGGTGAGAGGCAGCGCTCCCTGACACCTGGAACAACATAAAGCAACAGGCAACCAACACATGGATGAAAAATCACTGCAACTGGGTTAGGAAGGCCAACAACTTATTCATCACTTTATCTGCCAAGCAAGATCAATGCACAATCTGGAGATGGAAGGAACGAAGAAAGGAGGAAACAAGACCCAAACTTGAGCAAAGACTTGACCACATGATCACTTCAAGCCTGTACTCAAGTCTGAATTACAGAGTGCACATTTAACTCTTCTGAACAAGAATTCTGGAGTACTGAACAGCACTTGGTAGTTAAAGAATTACATATTAATTCCATTATTTTTAAAGCTTATTGATGGTAAGAATGAGAAGGAGCCAATTACCCTTCCAAAGACTTTTTGTGTATTTTACCCATATTGCTGTTTCTAATGGTCCCCCTGCTCTTGGGCACTGTCAGAAATGGGACTGTTGGCCAGACAAATCCTAGGTGTGACCTACTTTTTGAAAGGCCTATTTTTATTTTAAGCTGCATTTTTAAGATCGTGAAAAATATTTTGTGACAGCTGAGCATTAATTTGTGTGGCAAAGACTCCATCCCAAAGACACACAAAAAGAGTAAGAGTCTCAGAAGGATCCAGCCTCTCCCATTAGAGCCACATTATCCCAAGGGCTCATCTTCCTCCTAGCCATCCAAATAAACATCCAATCTTTCAGAAAACTTCAGATATTTTTAAAAAACCTAAACAAATGACAGATCTCCAGCATTTTTTAAATCTGGTCCTCACTTTTCAGTAGGGAAAAAGGAAATATTAATGTATTTCCATACCAACATACAGATGGGGGGGATGCAGCCCACACAGGTGTCTGGCCCAAAATGTTTTGTTAATGAGATCCTGAAGTAAAATTCTTGCATTTGAATATACTAACAACCATCTATACAGAGGTGGAAGCATTTTTGGTTTTGTTATGTCGTTCACTACATTGCCACACAGCCCAGAAATCAGGCTACAGCAAAAAGTTTTCTGCATAGCTGGGTTCACGAGGGGTTTGCCATATTTTACAGGAAATAAGGTCATCTTTATAAATTGTTCCTGCTAAGCACTTACAACACAAGTTGTTTCTTTTTTCCTTCCCCAAACAAAAAAATAAAGTGCTGAATTAATTTCCACAAACATAACAAACCTAATCTAATGGTCTTGCAGTTGGCCATCTGTTTCACAGATAGAAATCTAACTGAATCTTCTACTGACTGATAACTTTCTAAATTAGATTAAATTGTCAATGCTGACCCTGCTTCCAGCTTAGTTCCTCCTGCTTCCATTTAAAAGGCTGGGAGTGCCTTTCTGTATCATGATCTATATGCCAATTAGAGAGAAGAAAATTGGCAATAGTTAAAGCTACACATTTGGCTCTAGATCAGATTTAAAGGGGCAGAGAAGGGCAGTGTCCCCAGATATGATGCAGACTAAGGGAATATAGGAAAAAAGCTCTAGAGTGCAGATGTTACAGAAAAAATTTTAATTCCCCCTTCTCCATTGCAGCCTGTGTCACAAAGACCTTTCTAGTCAAATGTACTTGTGTATTTATAAATTAAGAAATGCCTCTCCTAATGGGAAGGAGCAAACCTCTGTACCTAAGTTTACCTTAGCACTATATTAAAAACCTAGTAATTTTATCCCTAAAGGCCACTTACAGGCAGGCTGGCCAAGACCCCAGTTACCAATTCACTGTCTTTGGGATGAAGAATGATCCCCTGCACAATACAAGAGGAAAATTCTGCTTCTTCATTTCCCACTGACCTTCTGCCTTCCTGGGGAAGGAGGGAGAGGGGATGCTGCTTCCATCAGAGCCAGCTGGTGTGGGCACTGCTGGAGGCAGGATGCTCACAGACTCAGTAAACCACTGGCCTGATCTGTGATGGCAAATCCTAATTAGAGAGGTCCACTAGAGTGACACCAGCCTGTGCTTTCATTGATCAGGCAATTAAAATCAATGCTGCAGGGTTTAGCTAAAAATTCTGACGCTGAACTTTGAACACCTTCTATATATAAAAAAAATTTTTAAAAAACCCAAGTAGAGTAAAACTTGCAGCAGAGTAGAATTAATAATTCAAAAGTATATTTTATGGTTGATCAAGAAATGACAGTACAGGCACAATTCCCACAGGTACAGGAAGTTTGGACATCTCTGTCTGGGAGCCTCCTCACTCAGCCATCAGCCACCTAAAAGCCTCCTGTACCTTCCTGAAAAAAATCATTCAAGCAAAAGGAATAATTTTTGCACTGCTACTGAAGCTTTCTTAAGAAATATATATATAGCACAATCCTTTAATAGAACTGTCACGAGGCAGATCAACTGTAGGCTTCATCTATTTCCAGCAGAAAGAGTTTTAACATAAAGATATTTAATGGGAATTTCCAAGTTTTGAACAACATGACCTACACCAGGCTAAGACTATTATCAGTTCCTTATGATTTTTCTTCCTAAGTCCCTTTTTAAAATGCAGATGGTTGAAATACTTCTGTTATTATTAATAGTCCTTGAAGAATGATATGGCAGCAAGGAAGCTGATCAAAAGACCTGCAAGCTCTGGAAAATTCAGAAAGCACAAGGCAATGACAGCAGCCTATCCTCACTGGGGCCTCCATCACTCAAATTCCAGTGTAATTTTACACACACCTACACAATCCCTTTCTCTCTTTGATAGCTTGCTTTTAGTTTCCCATTTAGTCCTGCTTTTGCCTGAACACCTACATCTAGGAAAGTGTTACTCCAGCAAATTTAGGTTGCTGAAATAAGCTGAGTAAAAGGTTTAGAGAGAAGAAAAATTACATTGAATTTACAGGTAATAAACTCCTGCAACTAATCCTTGTGGTCATTTTACTGGGATACACAGAAATCAAACATTTGACTTGCCTTTTTTTTTTAACTTGACAAATGCTTAGTTTTCCTTCAGATGAGAACATTCACTTTGATCCACATTATAGATGTGGTCAAATGTTGCTACAGGATGCAGATGAAAGCCCATCTATGTATGAAACTAAGCATGGTTTAAAGTAACATCAGATAAGAGTAGTGGCTTAGCTGCAGATAAAATCAGAGCAATTTACTGGTAATCATTCTAAAGACAGATCCTACAGCACAGAAACAAGGCTTAGGGACATCAGCAACATCAGTTATTCTTTTCTGCCTGGAGCAAGGGTTGGAGGAATGCAGAATAAAGAGCAGGTTGCCAGTTTGAAAAAGAAGGGGGGGAAAAGTGACTTGTGCACTCATATAAAATTTTAATGCAGAAATTAACCACAGAGATACTAAGAGGGGTAAAAAGGAAAAAAAGAGATATCAGGACTGGCTGCCTCTTTTCCTGATGAAACAACTGTTATTAACAGCATTACTTGCTCAGATTTTGGTAACTACATTTCAAGCTCTGTAATCTTAAAACTACAGAAATAGGCAAAAAAAAGAAAATTAAAAAAGGAAGAAAAGAAAGCTGCAACAGCTGTTGTAGCACTACGCTGAGATTTTAGGTTACAGGCCATTTTTTGCAAAAGGCAGGCTAAAGCATCATCTAAAAGGTGAAATTGTAATAAATTAATTAAGCTGTGGGCAGACAGTTGAGTTATGAATTAAAACTAAAACTACCATTAGAACAACGTGAAAGAAAAGTCAGCTCACTGCTTGGATTTGGGCTTGGCTGGTTGTTCATGGTTCTTCTGGTTTGGTGGGTGGTTTTCGGGGTTTTTTTTTGTTTGTGGTTTTTTGTTTGTTTGTTTGTTTTGTTTTGGGGGGTGTTTTTTGGTGTTTTTTGTTTTGGTTTTTTGGGGGTTTTTTGTGTGTGTGTGTTTTGGGGTTTTTTTGTTTGTTTGGGGTGGTTTTTGTTTTGTTTTGGGGTTTTTTTTGTTGTTTTGTTTTTATTTTTTCTTTTTTGTATTGGTTTTGTTTGTTTTGTGGGGTTTTTGTTGTTGTTGTTGTTTGTTTGCTTTGTCTGGTTTGGTTTGGTTTTGTTGTTGTTTTTTTGAACAAATGAATTCCATTACTGAATTTCCTAGCCCTGCCATTTTTGCAGTGTTTGTTTTCTACCTCTGGCAACACTTTCATTGAAAATTTTGCTTATGCAATCCCACCACCATTAGGAGGTTCCAAATCCCTCATTTTCATCTCTACCAATAACCTTCCCAGACACCTCCTGCAGGTTTTCTCCTGAGCCATCACTGCTGGATTCTGGAGGAACAAAGCTGCTCGATTTTAGCCTTTCAGCCATGGCTGCACCTGGCACGAGAACTCTCAGGGCAGCTCAGCAAAGTGACAAACCATTCCATGGAATACAGGCTGGTGACACCCTGTGAACATGGGCAGGACAGCTCCAGGCAGCTGACAATTCCTGAGTGGTTCTGGGCTGCCTCCATCGCTCTCAAACATGGACATCACTTTCAGGAGGTGAGTGACACTTCCAGGCACGACCCACGGGAGTGCAGCCTTGTCCCCACCACGGTGGCTCTGACACAAAGGCCAATAAAGAGAAAATGTCTCACTGAACTATATTGGAGCTGACAAAGGCAGCAGCTGCTCTGCTCCACAGGGCAAATTTGTATCTGCAAGTAGGCGTTGGGAAAAATGGATCCTTATGGAAATTACTGTCAGCTCATCCACTCTTGCTGCAGTGCTTATCTAAGAGATCCCAATGAAGAAACCAAGCAAATCAGAGCACAATTCCATTTTTAAAACGTGAGAAGTCCACAGATTCCTTCAGAGTCACAGGCAGAGGTATTTCTGCAGAGCATCCAGAAACACCAGAACTACCATTTCCCAGAACACACTGTAAAGAACACTAATAAGTTGGAGCAGCAGTGCCTTCAAAAGATACAGATCTCTTTACTGTGATTCAGAAGCTCCTAGAGGATTTGAAGGATGGATGTTTTGGCATGAGGTCCTCAAATCTCATTTTATTAGAGCATAAGGGAAAAATTTACTACTACTATTACTACTACTACAATATAGTTGGCTAAGCAATAATTATTGAGTATGAACTAGCTTAAGCAATAACTGGTAAAAATCAGGATTACTTGAAAAATGACCAGTCTTAGATACTGAGATTGTACAAAGACAAACAAGTTAAAAAGCCCCAAGAGTCTGTGTGCTATAAAACACAGCATGGAATACTGCTGATGTTTGGTAACCCAAATCAGACTTCTCCATGGACTGAGGGACAAAGTCTGTGCAGTTTTATATGCTGACATTTGTCCAGTGTTTTGCAAATCAATAATGCAGAAGGTAAACCCTCAGCAATACATTCTGCACTAGGCATTTACAGACAATATACCTGCATTTAGCATATCTGTTCCTGTTTTTCTACACTGTCAATTTTTCCTTATTTTAGTATAACTAGTAGTAAATAGCCCATTAAAGTCTTCTGATGGTCTAAATGAGTTTTTGTAGTGTTTTAAACACTTGTGTCTATTTAGTGTGACCCTTTACTTTTACTCTTTATATAAACTAGAATGTGACAATGCTTGGGTAAGGGCTAAGGGTAAGGGAGGGCTTTGCACATTCTTCATGGACACCTGCTTTGCACTGACAACGTTTTGTTCTTCCAACTCTGCAGATGCTTGTCTCAAAAAGCAAATAACTCAAAGATCAGATTAGCAGCCTGATATTTCCATGAGTGCAGCTAAGACTGGCAGACCTCATAAAAACTACTGAGTAGCCCTGAGACCAGCCTCCACCCCCAAGAAGGATTAAACACAATTAGCATCAGGAAAGCAGATGCCTAACAAAGTAATAAACCATAACTTTTACACAAGGTTAAAAATTTGTCTCTCCTTTCCTGTATTCAGCAAATGATCCATGGCTCCCAAATGCATCTCTTTGCTGCTTTATGCCACCTCAAGACTCTCTTATTCTCTCATCAGTCAATTCATTGGCAATCACTTGTCAGCAAAAGAGAAAAAAAAAAAAAAAAAAAACCCACAACAAAAAAAGCTTGTTGAGCAAATGTCAGAGAACATTAAATTAACCAGTCAAAGATCAGCAATGAACAGCTGACACCAAATTGAACCCAACACATGGCCCTGTTCACATTATTGTTAAACACACATTGCCAATCACTGTGCCTTCAAAATGACATTAAAGGATCTTTATTTTAGAAAACAAAAATATTTGCTTGTGGATGAATAGTCAGCCCAACATTAAGTACATCATAAAAAGTAAGCTACTGCTTTCATGCAGTTTGGGGTAAAGGTACTGTTTTACCTCTGAGTACAAACGAAATTATTAAACGTTATTATTAAACATTTTCTCTTTAGCTTAAAGAGACCTCAGTATATTTCTGTGTACTTCTATTTGTGTACAAAGTATAATCTTACAGGAAAGCCTCCCAAGCACCCACTCAAGACTGTATTAAGTGTCTCATGGAGTCACCACACCCCCCAGTACACCAAGGGAGGATGGGATCTCCAGTGCAAGGCACCAAAGTCTCCTAAGGCCCCACAGCTCATGGGGAGATTACCTGGGCTCAGCAGAACAGGCAGGTCCCAAAATGACCCAAAAAGCAGCAGCAGCACCTTGATGCTTGCTTCTCCCAAAACAGTGATTTCAGCTTGTCCCATCAGCGCCCACCACACGCCTTCCCCCAAGAGCACACACCTCCTTCAGCCTTGCTGAGCAGAAATGGGATTGGGCACAGCAACTGATGACTCCAGGATGGAAAAATCACATAGCATGCAACAGAAATGCATTAAAGAAAGGGAGAAACTTGATGGCTTCCTCCCCTGGCAATAAGGGCTGTTCTGTGCTAGAGCTGTTAATCAGTTAAGGACAGGTTATATGGGGACAGAGATAGGACTGGATGTGGATGTGAGGGCAAGGAACCTAATTAAATACATCCATTCTCTCTTAACAAAGGAAAAAACCAACCAGGCAATATTTGCAGTATTTTAAACACAGGCTGTTGAAATGACAGGAAAAGAACCATATCTGCAAGAGACTAAGGTGCCCAGAGTGGCAGGTGTATTTCCTTTTATTCCTTGAAAAGGACTTTTTCAGCACTGAGTAAATCTCATTACTTCTCTCCAGGCCTGTCACCCCTCCCACTCCTTATTTAGGTAATAATTCTTAGCCATGTTTATACCACACACCTCCAGGACAAAAGCTGCCACTTTAAGTTTCAGCAACGCCTCACACAACTTGGTTCTGATCTCAGTAAATTAATCTAGGCAATCTACTCAAAATTCAAATCAAGTTTTTCAAAAGGGCACAAATTTGCCTTCTAAATCCCTATTTAGTCATGAAAATGTTTTTGCAGAAGGCCAGAAGAGGCTAATTGCTCCCCACAGACATCTCATCCTACACCAAGTAATCCTGGTATCCTGTATTGCAGCCCCTCTCCTAATGTAAATTTTCCACTGCAATATCTTAAACCAAAATTGAACAACAGATCTGTCTACCTTCGAATTCTAAGGCATGTGTCACAGAGCTCAAGAGAACAAAGTTGCACCTGAGTGGTTTTGGAAGCCTCTGCCAAAACCAAGCCACAGTCAGGTAAGCCTTTGAAATCACTGGTCTCTTCACATGCCCTGTACTGAATCCACTGGTGTAGAATTCTGATCCCAGGTTATTTACCTGCTTTTTGGTCATTAAGAAAAAACAAAACAAAACAAACAAAAAACCCCAAAAAAAACCCCACACACAAAAAAAACCCCAAAACCAAACCAAACCAAAAAAACCAAAACAAGAAAAAACACCCACCTCTAAAGATTTATTAAAAAAAGGAAATGACCCGTATGGCAAATCTTTGAATGCAGAGGGGAGAAAATCAGCTTTCCTCACAATGCCCAACTGTTTCACAGGTGATCATTATCACATTCCAGTGTGGGCACAAGGGTGAGATGCCAGAACAGTGACACCACTCCACTACTTGAAACAGGATATTCAGGAGTGCTCTAGAAGCTCTCTAGTGCTTCATTGTAAAAGATCCTGATAAAAACAGATATACAACTATTGCTTAGTTCAGAACCCCTCGTTAAACCTTTCCACACCAAAATCATCCTCCTTCCTTCACTTTCACAGTACTCACCCTAACAAAAGTTATGTAGGGCCATGATTCTTAGACAACAAGATTAGGATCATTATAATAAAATCAGTAACTGCACAGATAAATCTATAAGGAATTTATTGACAGTTCAAAACGAAAAATCAGATCCACTATAACAACAAAAAAGCATATTTAAAGTAAGACTTTTCAGACAGAGAGGTAACACAGAAAACATCTGAGCAGTCACAGCCTCACCATGATGGCCCTAATCATGAACTACCTGCTAATAAAAGAAGGCAAGTACTGCTTGAGAGACTTACTGCTTACTCACACGCAAAATTTTTAAATGAAAGACATATTAAAACCCTTGTACAGTGCCCTGGTAAGACTTCACCTGAAACATCTCATATGGCTCTTGCCACCTGGGTTCAAGAAGGAGGAATTCAGACAAGAAATGGTATGAAAAATGACCTGAGAAATTAAGAGAAAGTCTTGCAAAAGAAAACTCTTAGAATTAGGTTTATTTGAACTTCACAGTAAGACGTTCTTTACCCAGGACACTGGGGAGGAGGAGCAGAGCAGCCAAACAAACGTGCTGGCAACAACCCCCCCCCAAAAACACCTGAACAGGCTGTGAGAGTCAGGGCAGGTGAGGCTGGAGGAGAATTCAGGGCCATCTTTCCACCAAGAGTAAGAGAGAGCAAGCCAAGTGATTTTCAGATTTTAGATTCGTGGAAACGGTGAAATTGTTACATTAATGAGTACACTGTACCAGTAAAGTCTGACATTGATTAAAACAAGAAACCCTCTCTCTCTCACGTGCTATTATTAAAAACCATCTGCATCTCTCCCTCCGTGCTCCACAGAGCAAGACTTTGCACAAACCCACATACAACTGGGAGTAAAAGAAATAGTCAGGCTTTTAGAAAAGTGTATGGAATTTTTAATCATTCCTCAGTGTCCTGTGAGGGGAAAGAGGTAAATAAACTAAAATCAAGCTGCAATCCCAAAATGCATCCTGTACCAGAACAGGAATGCTTTCTGAAGGATCAAATCCTTTTCCAGTCTGTTTACTACCATAATCACAGAACAGAATTAGATGAGGTTCAAACCTCTACACCCGAATTCTAAATTAAGACAGACAAACAGATTAATCTGGAATGTTTCAGAAAGCCAAAACCAAGCAACATATAGCATCAACATAGATTTTTGAATTTGTAATTTCTATGTGAGGATTTGTTTAAATTGTATCTGCACTGAGATGTGACATGTATAGTTTGTAACAAAGCAGTAATAATATGGCATTTATTTACCTTGAGATACAAACATCTGAATATGTATACTAAATAATTTTCATGTGATTGTTTTCTGCTTTGATTTCTATAATGACATCAACTCCTTAAAACAAATAACTACTACAATTTTAGATCCTTAGATTTTTATAATATTGAAATATCTGTGTGTTGTACAGAAAAATACACCCTGTGGTGGGTTGTCCCTGGCACGTGAATGCACATTCACAGTACCTGTATCTGGGAATTTCATTAACTGTGTGATGCAAGTGCTGTCATAAATGATCCAAGTCTCTCCTAGAAGATGTGTTGAGGTTTCCTCCTTTAAATGAGAGCCTGTGTCAGTCCCTGCTGTGGTGATTAGAAGCATCCTGCTGTATTTTGATGTCTTCCCAGAGAATACTCACATGCCCACATTGTCCTTTTTTTTCTGGTTAGAAGTGCCAAGAAAACAGATTTTCCTCTCTCTTGGTCAACCTAATAGCCCTTGTTTCCTTTGCAGAGATCTCTCATAAATGATACCACAACTGTGTATAATATTCTGGGTGAGGTTTCACCAGCCCCCTGGTAGTTTCACTGCTTTCACACCTCCTTATCTCTACTGAAAGCATTTTCCTGATACCTGTCAGGAACAGGTCTGCCTTTTGCACAGCCTTAGGATGCTGCAGTTCACATTTGTGTTGTCCTCTCCTGACTGATCCTCAGAAAAAAGAGGTTATGTGCTCTTTCAACACAGTCTGCTCACAGGCTTCTGTGTCAAAGGAACATTTCCTTGGCTGTGTGATTAAATACAAGTGTGGGGAATGTATGATTACATGCAACAGCCTTTTTCAGGCATATCCTAACCTATGAAACACTGAATTATACTTTGCTATTTATTTTAATCTTTGTAGAGTGCCAGCAACTAAGCCTTCAATCTAGACATCTAACAATTGGCTGAGGCTCCACACTTTTTGCCTTGGAAAAGCTGGGTAACAACAGCCTTGGAAAGGCTGTGATCCAATTCCAACAACAAGTCAATAATCAGCTGCAAGATAATGCTATGACGATTCCAATAAACTGCTTATAAGCACTAATAGAGATGGCAAAAGCTTAGGGGAACTGCAGGAATTCTTCCCCTTTCTTAATTAAAAGTATTGCTAAGTCAGCTAGCAAAAATGGGCCTATCAAATCATAACTTTGCAAATCTCTTATCAGCCCAGTCAATTCTTCTCTCAGTTTTAAGTTAAGCACTTGAAAATCTCTTCCAGAATGAAGTGTTTCTTCCAAATAAGTATGTTCCCTTTGCTGTATGCTCCACATCAGCCAAGAAGGTACATAGAGATAAGAGCATTAAAGGGAAATGTTTAATAGAAGGAGAAGTCATGTGTAAACCAGGACTGAAATTTTATACATAGAGATAAACCTTTTAACACTCTCTTCACAGAGGACATTTTGAATTAGCTCACTATTTTACAAGAATAATTTTTTTCCCCTATTTTTTTGCAAGAACACATTTTCCAGTGGCTTACCCAGCTTAGAGCCTGTTAACTCCTGCAAACCTCAGCTACTGATCCAGCTGGCCCCACTGACCCCTGGCACATGTTTGGGGTGGTGCTGAGCAGGAGACATTCCTTCTTCCCCAGCCCATATGGACATGGCCCAACTCCTCCTGCACCTCCTGACCTTCAGCAGGAGAGATTTTCCCACTCCTTCCACCTCAGGGTCTCCTACTGATGCCTGAAGTGGCTCCCTAGAAACAGAGCCCAAACAGGAGGAAGGGAATAAAGGTGGATATTGATTGGAAAGGCCTTCAAAGGCTCACCCTGGAGAGCCAGAGGCTGCTCTCCCATTCCACCCCAAGATGGGCCCCGAGCCATGAGTGCTTCACACCTTTATAGATCTGGTCCATTTGCAGATCAGCATAAATACACCAATTAAAACTTTAGCTAATGATTTAATTTCCCCAGCTTACCCCCCTTTCTCAAGATGTTGGGTTACACATTTTGGGCCTAGGACAGTCTGGGTGTCCTTGGAGAGGCTCTGTTCTGTCCATCTGAACACGAGAGAGCAGCAGCTCCCAGGCTACAAAACCCTGCAGTCACACACTGAGCACTGCAGGGTTTGAAAAATATAGAAGTTAAAATCCAAGGCATCACTGTGGAGCAAGGGGAAGGATGGGAACACTAAGGTGCATCCACAGCCAGAGCCTTCTGCTGCTGTGGAAATGAGAATCTGGTCCTGCTCAAAGGTTACAACACAGATATAAAGTGCTCAGGCAAAGACATGCATATTTCTTTACTCTCATGTTAGTCAATGCTTTAAAATCAAAAGCAGAAAATAATTATGGGGAGAGAAAAGTCATGAAAGAATTATATCTGCTTAATAGTAAGTGTCATTCATATATTTTTAACTGGAAACAGAAAGAATAAAGGTGACAGGGAAAGCTGAGCAGCCTTCAGTTTTCTCCAGTTCTGTATAAGTCTGATCTCAAAAGAGAAAAGACAAAAGCTACAAAAGTCACAAATAAACTACATTAAATAAAATCCTAAAAAGCCCAAATATTTGAAACCCGTTTTTTAAACACCATTATGGTACATTTCACAATAAAATACTACAGCTTCTGCTGACATTACCGTGGCTCTTCAGTCAAGTTTCTTCTACTCCATTAAAAGAAACAAATCTTTCAATACAGGTTTATCCTGGGGTCATTTATTACTCCATGTCACACGCAGAATGTTTCATTTTAAGGAGATATACATAGAGTTTTCATTCATTAGTTTCTCACAGGCACAAAAAAGCAAACAAACACAAAAAAGAAAGAAGGAAAAAAAAAAACCACCCTGGAAAGGTTATCTACTACCAGTTACATACTGACAGGTTAGTTAACATGTTTCTACTGATAAAATAGTAGGAAAAACCTTGTAAAAGGCCAAAACATTCTCATATTTGTATGCACTGTATACACACGCTACAATGCTGAGGATTTGTAGGATATGCACAGGAAAATTTGAACTTGGCATAAAGATAAAGGATCACATGCTTTTTACAACCTTCAAATCATCACAAGAACAATACCTCAACCCTTGTGAATTCTCAAAGCCATAAAACAGTGAGTGGGAACGATCCTTGTTTTGATTACATTAAAAAAAGGTGTTTGCATAAGGTGTGAAGCTGACTCAGAACAGTTAAACAAAAAGTAAGAGTGAGGGAGTTGTTACACTCTACGCTGAAATATTGTTAAGTCTCAAATGTAAAATGGAAATAAAATCAGAATTAAACATTTGTTTTTAGAAGCCCAGGAATAAGGAACTCTGGGGTCAAAATAATTATGTTTATCAGCTGTGCAGAAGTCACTCACCACGAATGGGAGCAAGCTACACAATTCAATCTTTTTCTCCCAAGACTTGGCAATACCTTAGAAAGTGGACACAGTCTATTCAGAAAAAAAATTATCTTGGTTACTTGTCTGGCCACTCCTCTGAATGTCCAGTAATAACATCAGTATGCTCCAGAGAGCAAGAAACCTGTCATGATTGCCCAGGAAATACATCAACAATGAAAGCAACCTTGTTTTTGCAGCTAATTCAAGATGACAAGGTGGCAGCTGAATGGATTGTATAGTGGTGTGCGACAAAAATTAGGCCACCATCCCCCAAAATTATTCAAGGACAATATTATGGAAAAGGAGTTACCAACACAAAGTTTCAGCAGAGTTACATACTTATTTCCCACTGCACCCTTATGGCAGCATCACAATTTTTAAAAACTTATCTGAATAAGTTTTGCAGGATCTGATATTTGGGGACTCTGTGATAACAGCAGGCAGATAGATTTATCCCTAGCTGCCTGAAAAGCCCTATATTACAAATCTGATAAAAAACCCCCTAAGCATCCACACTCTGAATCTTATTTCAAGCACGAAGTGATTCTTGCCATCACCACCCAAAACTCTCAGCAGAATGTATTTGGCTTTTGTTGGCACAGTAGCCATGAACAACTCACCCTAAGCTATGACTGGTGAGCATTTTCTCATTCTTTTTTCCACAGAATCCTCACTGGACCAAAGGAAGGTGGAGGAGAGAAAGCAGAAGGGCAATGTCTGAGGTATTTACTCTGACACTCACTTAGCTGAGGATTTATTTTTTAAAGTTTATATATATACATATATATACATATATATATATACATATAAAAGCTGTCTCTCTTTGATCCACTTTATCAAGACAGACCAGCCCAGGCCTCTGGAAGAGCTCTGCACAAAGCTGGGCTCATCTCTGACAGAACCCCCGAGACTGAGGAGCAGCCAGGGCTCTCCCACCTCCAGCACCCAGCAAACCACGCCAGGCAGGAGGCAGCCCCACAAGGGCAACCTCCATAAATCCCTAATTACAGGGGCAATAAATGATTGCTGCTTGACAGGGAATGTGGCCCAGGAGCACGGTATGGCTGAAAGATTTTATCTTTTCTCCTCCTGCCCAAGGAGAGGGTAAATCCAGCACTTTTCTTCCACTCTTGAGCATCACTTGGGTTTTGTTGGACACTACACCAACTATTTGATTTCTCACATCTCCTTTTCCCTGCTCGATTTCAGACGCTCAGTTCTCCCAGGTGCTGGTGATGCCCCTGCAGCCCACTGAGGGCTGGTTTAAAGGCCAATGTATATGCAAAGACTTTGCGATACACCTGTGTACATAAGCTCTTTCTGCTTCCTAAAGGGCTCTTTGCATCTGAAAAGCGAGAGAAAGGACTCACTTCAACCTCCCTCCCAAAATACTTGGCTTCAGCTGGAACCAGGCTTGGGCAACCCCCACACAAAGCCGCCAACTTCCACTGCCAGCTCACAAATTCATTATTCCGGGGGCTACTCATGCGTGAAATATCCGAAACTATCCGATCCCACGTGAAGGGCTGCTGTTGTATCCAGAGCTGAATAGTCCTTCACTAACACGTGTTTATCACCTCATTCCTTGCGATGAAAGTATGTAAAAACAGAGATTGTTACTTTACCAGCCGCACTATAAATTTCTTTGATTGCAGAGTCTGATAGGAAGAGGTGACGGGAACCTTTAACTCCCACGTGGACTTCAACAGAGTTTTCACACATAAAAGCTAAAGGATTAGACCTGTAGTAAATCCTTGGGTTTTATTATAAATTTCTCAGGAAAATAAATCTTTCCTCTAAAAACTGCATAGAAATGTAATTTTGTTTGTTGAAATAATCTGCCAGAGAGACAGAGAAAACACACTTACAGCTATCTCAGACAGCCACTGTCTTGAGATTCTTTACATCAAATAGCTTAAAAAGAAAAGCTGCTGACGAGAAGTCTCTCTAAGTTTTGATCAGAGTTTATATCTTGGTACGGACAGTAATTCAAGCAGACAGGCAGATATGTGGGTTTCCTGAGCTCATTTATGCTGCAGGAATGGAGCAGCCACACACTTTATACTTACAGGGTGCAGGGGTTTTGGGTTTTTTTTTACTTTTCAGGAAAGGAGAAAGAAAAGGGGATAGGGGGGAAAGAGGAGGGGGAATTTAAAAACAAAAACTATTGAGCACACAAAACTCCAAATGCTCTCAGGCGAAAAAATTATTTCAGCAATACTATTCCAAAAACTGAAAGAGAGAAAATTGCTTCCGAGAAGACAAGAAGAAGAAAGACAATAAATAAATGAAGATGAGGGGAGAGGGCTACACACATAAATGATGCTGCGGTCCTTAGTTTTAAACGAGCGTAACTACAGAGATGAAACAAGCAGACTGACCTGAACAAGCCGAAATTATGAACCAGCTTCGACTTTCTACCAAAACAGCATCCGCTTGGAGAGCACATGGGTCCAGCCTCATCCCTGCCACCCCGGCTACCCCTGCTCGCTAAGGAGAACCGTGCGAGGGTAATTTTTCCTCAATCCGCGGCAGTCCCGGCTCGTTCCCGGAGATCCTTACCAGCTTCATGGTGCTGTTGTTCTGCTCCCAGCGCCACAGCATCACGCTCATGGTGCTGCCGGCACCTGCCGCGCCCCGGGGCTGCCCGCGAGTGTCCCCGGGCCCGGCTGGCGGGGTCGGGCTCCGGCCATGCCGGGGACACGCGGGGCCGGGCGGTCCCTCCGCGATGGGGGAGGATCCTCGCACCCCTTGGGGCGGGGGTGACCCCCGGCCCGGCCCGGCCCGGGGAGGGGTTTAGCACAGAGGCGGGGAACTCGGGGAAAACTGAGCCCAGAAACATTGGAAAATAGAAATTCATCTCAAGAGAGCCAAGCCGCGTTTTTAGCGAGATGCTGAAGGGCACCGGGCGCATTTTAAAGCAAAACTGCAAATTACGGGGTTTTGTCCCCATTTTGACAGGCCGGCTCTGTTACAGGCACAGGTTCTGATGCTGCCGTGTTGTATCGGCATTTGGCGCTGCTTCCACTCACAATTGGGTTTATACTGAAGTCTGCTGGGGTGGGAAAGGACCAGGCTTGCCCTGAGTGAAAGGGAAGAATATTCTGCCTTAAAAATGATTCAACAGGTGGCGCATCGCAGATCGACTTCAGAAACACAAGAGAATAGTGTTTAGAATAATTCGTATTTTTACCACGCAGAAGAGCCCTATTTAACAGCAATAAATATCAGAGATATTTAAATATCCCGTTGTATTTGAGATACAGCTATTAAAGGTCTTTGTAAATGCCAGGTTATTGCACAGGTGCTCTCTTGCACCCCTCTGAAATACCTCCCCCGTTCTCCTGGAGCACCTTGCCCGGCACAGGAGTGTGGGAGGATTCATGCCTGCTCTTGCCCAAGGTCCTGTGAAATCCCCACGAAATCAGTGGGAACCACGCTCCTCACCCTTCTGCTCTGCAGAAGGTGCTACACTTGATAAAGGCCAGCCCAGGGAAATATGGGGAATTCAAATACATTTGAAGGAATTCCCCAGGTCGCCCTTTCCTCACCCTCTCTACAAATATAAATTTTGACTCACACAAAGGTAACTTTGCTGGATGCAGGAGGGGAGGCAAGAAATGACCACAGGCATAACCCACAGCTAATGGACCCAGGGCTCACAAGCAGTTCAATGTAATTTTCTAATTGTTAAATCATTTAATAATCCAGGAAAAAGATATTAAAACCTTTTAAAAAAGGACCAAATTGTACTCTAATTGATTGCATTCTTATCTGAAAATTCCCCTATTGTATGACTGTGCAGGCAAGGCTGCTTCATGTGTCCACACAGTATGTTGCTGAAAAAATACAATAAATCAGTTAATTGGCATTTGAAATTCTGTAAATACCCTTTTCCGTAAGAAGAAACATATGTACCTTCTTAGTGAAGTCTTTTCCCTAACAGTTAGGCTGCCACAACTTAAATTCCTTCAAGTAATTGTTCTCTTGTTCTAATTCATTATTTTAAGTGATAAAGAAGAAGGAATAATTCTTGAAATAAACAATCATATTCCTGCACTGTAAGAAAGAATTGCCCTACCAACTCTGATAGCTTGAATAGCTATGTATAGAGAAAGAGCTGCATGTTGAAAGCACTTAAAGACTTTATGCATACAGGTTACCTTTGAACCATAGAAGTAAAATCGGAATCCTCTTCTGAGAATAAAGAACTCTTGTTCTTTCCCTTCAGGCCACTGTGGACCAAAGCCCTAGCACAGCCAAATCTTCCCAGCCAGCCCTCTACGTAAGCAAGTACCCTGCTGAAAGGTCATTCCAACAACACTCAAAAGAGGGGAAGGTCACAGCCCATTTGAGGGCTTGAACATAAGATGTATGGTCTTCAGGAGGGTCACAGGCTGAGACAATAACCTGCTGACAGACTCATGAATGGGGCAATGAATGCATGCACTGGGAGGGAGAAGCTTGGGTGTGATGCCAAAAGGATTTTCTAAGAGCATCTCACCAGCACCTTGGAGGAGCTGCCAGCGCCTGCAGCGCGTGCTCCTCGCTGAGCTGAAGTTTGTCCCTTCCCTGCTGCTGGCACAGGGGGAGCATGGCAGGGGCTCCCCATCAACCTGCCTAAATATCATGACATGATGGTGGTTCTGCTTCCAAAAAACACACCAACTTCAGGCAAAAACCCAAGGGAACTGAGACAAGTGGAGCTTTACGCTTGCAGGATTACGGCCTGTACAAAGGGCCAAGACAACCCCCAGCACAAGTCAGCGTTGCCTCAGACACTTCCTAAGCCTCTTAAAAGGTTGTTGATGATCTGCTCTGCCAGTCTCAACAGCCAAATACTTTCATTCAACACTCAACCTGGTGCCAAAATCAGGAACTGTTAAGAAACAAAGGCGAGGCCTCAGAAAATGGCAGATTGCTGTCTACCATCACAGGGAAAACTCCATTTTTGGGGCCCAGGGAACAGAGTCGAGCCAAACTGCCCCAGCTAGCTACAAAAGGCAGATTGAAAGACCAGATATGGATGGAAGGACTCTCCAGCCAACCAGTTTCATTTCTTTGAATACAGTTTGCTGTCTGTTTTTACATTAACTCAAGTGTGGCTCAAGCTTGGGTATTTTCTGATTTTATCCCTGTTTGATCCAGCTGAATGTGGACAGAGACGCTCACAGGTAATCAGCCTGAAATACTAATAAAGCAAAGCTCCTGAGGTTAAAGCACAAGCTCTGTGCCTCCCAGTCACTTTTTAAGCTAATTAATATCCTTAACTAAAATCTGTGTTGCTTTTAGACCCTTTTATTTAATGGATTTTCCTAAGCCAGCCTCGATTTGGCACGAAGATCCCTCGAGTTCTGATAGCGTTGCCAGGTGTAACCGGAATTTATTTCTTCCATTAAAAAGTAAGACTTTGGGGCTGCCTTTCATCCTCCTATCTCCCTTTTAGGCTCCCACAACATGGTGAAAGAGATAAGGTTAGGACTGAAGCTGGTAAAATCCATGCATGACCTCTTGGCCCCAGCAGCATCACGGCGGGAGTTCCTCCCCTATTGCTGTGCCCCTGCTTTGCTGATGGATCCAGGAGATGCCTTTCCCATACAATGCCCAATTTCAAAAGAGAACAAGGATATCTGCTTGTATTTCAATCCTTTAAAACCATAAAGCATCCAAGCTCTCTAAGGTTTTATTACGACCTTCTGCAACACATACATGATGACACGGGGTCAATATTAAGTTGAACCTTCAGGAAAGGACATTATTTACAGCCCTAACGGGCATCTAAACTTCCCTATAAAGGTGCTGAACAATACACTTGTTATTCACCAGTGAGCCTTCAATGACACAGAAACACATGTCCCCAGCAAACCCCGTGCTCTAACGAGACATCATTCCAGTTCCCAATGCTTTCCAAATAAAACTGCTGGAAAAACAGGAGGAAACAGGTGTTGGAGGCATTATGAATGAGCTCAGTGCACACAGTCATTGTCTGTGCAACATTTACTATAAAGAAAGCTTGGGGAAATCCGTCCACTAATAATTCATTGTTTGCTTATGAAAAATATGTGTGTTAACAGCTTGCTCCACAGTCATTAAACAAAGCCACACTCCTGTACTTACCCATTACTTTTGCTTTTTAAACACATCTACATTTTGTTTGTTTGTTTTTGGTTTTTTTTTAATCTGGAAAAGAGAGCATAGTAGAAAATTTTATTACTGCTTTTCAATGCATTTTGGTCAAAAAGACTAAAATCTTCTGTTAACTGAAAGCTGAGTACACAGGTCTTCCTTTCATGCATTACAGAATGGAAATATCTACAAATTACAATCCTGAAAGCATCTTAGAAATCTTGAAGCTGTCAATAACAGTATTTTGCTAAGCATGACGAGGGAGAGAACAGGAGCCTTCCTCATGGAATCATAACAACAATTTTCACTCCAAAAAAAGCCCTCAAAATAGTGTTGAGCAAGAGCCTCTGAATTCAACATTTTCTAAACCAGCAGATGAGATGCATTGAGTAGCACCATTAGAGGACCCAATGAAGGAGCTGCCCACATGGTTAATCCTGATTTTCAGCAGTTGTTGGGAGCTTCTGGAGGACAGAGAGGCAGCTTGTGCTGGGTACCAGATCAAAGAGAATGAGATGGCCTTGAGAGTCACAACCTCCCACCAGTCCCAGACAGAAGTACAAAAATAGACAGAAAGTCAATTAATCAACAGCTGAAGCAGACAGTATTATTACTGGCAAATGAGCATTCTTTCTCTGGAAAACATGTCTTGTTAAACTGGTATTTTCTGCTGAGTTCACAAGAGCTTAGGAAAGTGATAACAGAGATGTGATTCTATGAGCTCTTGCCTCATTTTCACCTGGCACAGTGAAAACCAGAATAATAACAAACCAACCCAGCAGACATCTGGTGGACTGGAAAGGATTTAACTGGTTTAAAAATACATGATAACTGGGAAATTATCTTTACGAAAATAAGCAGCTTGACTGTGTTTCACAGGAATCATTTTCAGCCCTACTTCTCTGAGCAAGCCCTAGAAGGGCCTACGAAATTTGTTGGTGGCATATCAGTAATGGGAGAAGTAAATGGTAAAAAAAAGAGGAAGATCAAAGCTAAAGAAGCTCATCTGTACTGACTAGAACCACGAAAAGGTGTTAACAGAGCAAATGCAATCTTGTAACGAGGAGAACCTCAGAGCAAACGACTCTCCATGGGATCAGTGCACCTGGAAAGAGCATCACAGCCATGATGTGCCAGCAGGATGCCAGGGTTTGGGCTCTGCTTACAGGGGTGATGCAATACTTGCACAGAGGAACAGGTGGTTATCAAGCAAGAACAGGCTTTATCACCTGCTGGGTTTAATGCTGGTTGCGTAAAACAGTTCAACAGGTTTAACCTTTGGAGAGGCTTCAGAGAGGAGCCGTGAGAATGACTTAAGGACTGAAAAATGTGGATCACAAGACAAGATTCAAACAGCTCCATTTCATTTGTCAGAGAAGAGTAAGGGCAAATATGAGATCATAACATGAGCTAATTAAAAAAATGAAAGCAAATCAGCAGAAGTCATGTGGATTGTTTTATGGAGGAAGTCAGAGTGAATTATCACATTTACTGCTGTCTTACTTTATCATCAAAGGTTATTTCTGAGTTCCCCAGTAAAATGTAAAGTCAGCTACTGATCTGTTCCTGCCAACCTCAAATCTATACAATCACCTGACTCTGCCAGCAACCCAAGGTAACCTACAGCAGCCTTCAAGGATTCTTTGGAGAATATACTACTTGTATATTCTCCAAAGAATACACAAGTAGTGGAAAGCTTCCTGTGCTCCACCCCAAGTCCCAGTCTGCTGATACTTAACAGCTCACCAGTGCACCAAGAAATAGCTGGGGTCTGGAGGATTTAAAAAAGTATATTAAATTCTTGATTCAGAACACAATGTGTGTTTGGGGAAAAAGTTGCTAATTAAAGTAACAAAAAATACCAGGACACTGAATACCCACTGGTTAAGCAATGCTGACAATATTAACAAGGCCACCCAGGCCTTGATGGAGAGCAGTAAATTCTCACTGTGGTCTGAGGGGCACAAGTGCCCAAATGGCCACTGAAAGGAGCCTCTTCCAACCACCCTGGTCCCACAGTCCAAAGGTCTGAAAAGGACAATAATCCAGGAATTAGCTTTGCCAAGGAAACCTATGGGTCCTCCTCCAAAAATCGTAGGGCAGTGTTGTCTTTGGATTAAAACTTCCAAACATAATCCCAGCCCACACTCCCAGCTCTGTGACCTGACATGCTCTTCCCCAGTTTCCCAACATGCAAAAAATAATAATATTGATACCAAACAAAAATAGATTGACTTACTATATTTAAGACTAGTTCTTGACTCATTTTAATAGACAGACTAAAAGACAAACAGGAAAATGTTATTTGCTCTCTTTCTGCTGAGTCTTTGCCAACTGCCCTGAACAGCAAGAATTTAAAATTAACTAAGCAATTCTACTTAAGCAGATGCAGAATAGTATGAAAAAAGCAATTCAATTAGTCTGTAGACAAAGCTGCTCAGTGCTAACAAAGGATCTCTCACCATAACTTCTGAAACCTGTCCCACAAAAGAACACATACCAAGATTTAATTAAAAAATAGCTGTTACTTATAGCCTTGATCAGCCACCTGGAACACTTGATAACAACTGGTATCCACCAGATCCTTTTGCCAAACTCTTTATACTTCACTCCTAAATGAAGTGGTTGCTAACTCAAGAACACAAAATTCTGTGACCCAAAGAGACTATATGGTAGATTTGAGTTGAAATTTATATTATGGAATTATGTATGCTTATAAATACAGAAATACTGAAATACATAATGACTTTATTAAGGGTGCATTTATTAGGGGTGACCTTCCAAAACCTGAAGGGAGCCCACAAGACAGATGGAGAGAGACTTTTTACATGACAAGGGGGAATAACTTCAAAGTGACAGTAGGTTTAGATTGGATATTAAGGAAGAAATTCTTCCCTGTGAGGGTGGTGTGGAACTGGCACAGGGTACCCAGAGAAGCTGAGGCTGTCCCATCCCTGGAAGTGTCCAAGGCCAGGCTGGATGGGGCTCTCAGCAACTTGGTCTGGTGAAAGGTGTCCCTGCTCATGGCAGGAGGGTTGGAAGAAGATGATCCTTAAGGTCCCTTCCAACCCAGGCCATCCTATGGCTGTATTTAGAGTTGAATCCATCGAGCAGTTTGCCTGTCAAAGCTGCAGTTAACCCACTATTGGTGGAAGTGCCCTAATCAGGTCTTCCCAAGTGATTTAATTTCACAGTATTTCCAGTGTCCCCAGAAGGTTCTGGATGCTGCTGTTCTCCTCACTCTTAGGTTTCCAGCACTGCCTTCAGAACCTGCATCTTCAACCCTAAACAAGTAAATACAACGCCCAGGCTTGTTCTGAGTTTGTTGACAATGGCATGGAACAGTGTTAATGGATGAATAAGGGCCATCCCATTGGTTTTTGGTTGTTTATCAGAGCATCTGCTTTGAAAGCTTCCATGCTTTGCTCATGGCATGGCTCTGAGTCAGAGGCTGATATCACCATGGGCAGCCCTGCACAGCTCCCCTTGCTATTCCTGCTCAACCAAGAGATGGGAGGGAGCTGCTGGCAGCCCCACAGAATCACCTTCTGTGTGCCCCCTTCCCCAGCCTCTAAGGCACAGATGACTTCAGGGATGCATCATTTCCCTTCCAGTCATCAGCCATAACCAGCTCCCTGAAGGCAGTGATTTGGGGATAGAAACACAGCTTATGAAATGCAGCCCAGTATTTTCATGATCAATGCTTCTTACCCTGGAAGAGCTGGTCAAGGACCAACACCACCAGGGACAGCAGCGTTGGGGTAGATCTCATCTCCTACCCGAAATGACAAGTTACATGATGAAGAAAAGCTCTCAGTGCAGGCTTGTACCTACAGCAAGGCACATTCCCAGCTGCTGCACAGCAACAGTTGGTTTTGAAAGCCCACACATCATCAATTAATAGACCCGTGGCAACAGGGGAAAAACCCTGGTCCTGTGCTAGGGATGCTCAGGTACTCAAGCTGGATGCCCAACAAGGTTCTCCTCTCTCCTCAATAAATTCACATTTCATTCAGCAGCCCAACCAAAATTGATTTTTAGAAGTTCCCATGAGAGTTCTGTACCTTCAGGGAACCTTCTACCTGAGCTAAGAAATTAAATGAGAAACTGAGAAACATTTGTTTGTTGTTTGTTTTGTGTCTTTTGGGGTTTTTTGGTGTTGTTTGTTCTTACTATAGGGAACACTGTTGTGAAAAACACAATTACTTGATATGATCATACATAGCAAATAGTAATTCTTCTTCCTATGCATAGTCAGAGTCTGCCGAGTTGAATCCACTGATTCTTCAATTTTTTCACAAAATAACACTCATTGTGCATGTCATGGGGGAATGACAGGCTGCAGCCAGAGCAGTGCTAATTTGACATTACAAAACAAAGATACAAGGAATTAAATAATTAGAGCCTTAATGACAGAGTACAATGCATGTCTCCTTTGATAATCTCTTGAACTCTAAAGATAAAAGCAGGGTAGAAACATGCACACAAGATGTGCCCTAACTGAGAGTTTCAAACTGGAGCACATTGTAGTGCACCCTTCCATAATATTCCAACATTTTAAAAGACTGGCCTGTTACAGAAAAAACTTCTTCAACTCTTTGGGCTCCTTCTGCTGTTTTGTACCTCCCTTCCAGCTGCTTTCCCCTCCCCTCAGCCAGCCTCCCCTGGGCTCACTGCACTCGTGGACAGCTGGAACTTTTCTTGCTGTACTACTGTTTGATAATAGCAGAAATAACAAGAACTAACTTTATGTTTCTCCCTACTCTTTAAGTTCATTTTAAAAAATATTAATATATATCATATACTATAAGTCCATTGAGTGGAAAACAATTTTTCCTAAAAATTTGAAAATTTGCCTGCTATTCTCTCTCTCTCTCTCTTTTATTTTTTAATGATTTCAAGTATTATCCTTTCCACTTGCTTTCAACTTTTCTCTCAATTTTCATCCTGCCATGTCATCAGTCTTGTCAGTTAGGGGGAAAGAAAAATCAAGATCCATTCAAGCTCAAAAGAGTTTGCAGCAGTCTAAAAGTCAACTGAAGATATTACTTAGCTACTCTGTCCCTGTGCTCTGAAATTGAGGACAGAAACAGAAATACTAATGATGAAAAAAGAAATGAAGAATACTGATATTTATCATGAAAGGCTGCTCTAGGCTGTATCAAATAGAAATGCAAATTCTTATTCACGATGCTGGATACAGACAGCCAAATCTCAACATATTCCTACAAGCTTAAAAGAGAGAGATTCCTCTAAAGGGTGAACAAATGATGAGCTGCCTAAGGTAGAGGTCCTGAAAACAAGTTTTATCTAAGAAAAGCTTTTCTAGTCCCTGGAGTTGATACCAAATTAATGTTTCTGGTATTCTAAAGGGATTATCACTTGCTGAAAAATAAACATAAAAATTCTGCTACAAAACTTGGTTTATGTTTTTGATGGATTAGTAAATAGCACAGAGCTATGAATGTAGGTTTTTAGTTCAATATTATTCTCCCACGTATTATCATCATTAAGGATTACTCCCATAGCTTACTGGCACTGTTATTCTTCTGTATCTCAAAATATGAGATCAATAGAAAATATGAATAAATAAAAAGAAGTTACAGCATGCCCCACTGGAAACAGCCAGAAGCATTTTGCTGAGTTCACCTTATATTGTGCTAATGAACAGAGCACATCCTCACTCCACAAATGTCAAAAAGAGTTTTATTACCATTCAAATCTCTCTTAGAACTGGACTATATTTTCATGATGGGGCAAAGAAGTGCATGTTACTTTAATCTGCTCCCCAGATTGGCCCAATCTAGACTATGATCTGCAGCACAGTCTGACTTGAATAAAATAATTAGCATTTACTAAGATAACTCAGTTATCAGCCTGAATTTGAGACACCTCTCTAAGAACATAACATGAGCGTTTTGTCTGGGATTCACTTAAACAGTTAACAGGTTTTCAGTTATGAAATTATATTAGAATACCAGGCAATTTTTCCCCCTACTTGCACCATTTCCTATCACTTGTGTGTTTAATTAGCTCATATCTCAGTACTAAAGATTATTGCTGGCCTGTTCTCAATGTACCTTAATATGATGACTAAAGAAAAAAAGGAAAAATCCAGTTAAGATTTATTGGATCTGACTCTTCTTTGCCTTTAAGTTTAACAATGTAATTTAGCATTTCACCTTAATATTCAACTCATGTAACTAGCAATGACATAAGCTGCAAGGTATAAAAGAATCAGACCCGTTTGATTACATGAAATTAAACATTTCTCATTTTTATTAAGCATTCTTTCACTGGTGTCAAGCCATGCCCCGAAGAGGAGATTCTTATACTGCTTTTAAGCTATTGAGAGATTTTAAAACAGTGTCAAACTATGCTCTGAATATCCTAATATGTGGTAGTTCTGAGCACAATGTTATTTTCAGAGGCAAGGAGCCTCTGAAAACAAGATCAATTTCCAATCTCTATAGTCTGGCTACACAGAGTTCAAATCACAGACCAAGGGAAAAAAAAAAAAAAAAAAGAAGACTCTGCTGCTACTGTTACAGCACTTCACTAGTGTGAGTAGGAAAAACAAATAAACCTGAGAACAAGCTATTATTAGTTTTCCTCTGCAGATAAATATTATTAATGCTGCTTGGTTTACTCTCCAAGCACTTGGCCCAAAAGAGGCAGCGATCCCCTGACCTTTGCCTTGGAAACTTTGAGGTTTGGTTCATCCAAGTCCCAAGAACGGGAAGGAGAAGAGCAGAGAAGAGAGCAAGGTAAAAAGAGACATCTGCCTGAGGATGCCTTCCAAAAATTGTGTGTCCTATTCAAATGTTTTGGGAATGCTTTGTCCTTCTGTGACAGACACAGAGCACTCCTGGTCAATAAAAAGTGGGGGACCTCTTTGGCTAAACTGACCAGTGCAGGTCAGACTGCCTGAGCTGGGGAATGCAGGCTTTGTCTCCATGTGAAACATTCAGTCTGATATTCTTCCCTTAGTGGTTTTAAATCTAAAGGGCAAGCCCAACAAGTGTCCTTAAATAAGTTCATTTTTACTGTCACTGAGAGGCAGCTCAGCTAAACCCCTCACCTTGCAGCAGCCTGTGAGCACAGCCCCAACAGCACCAGGGTGACTCTTACTTGTGCCAGGGGTGCCTGTACCTCACTCACTGCCCACCTGAGAAGCCCCACACTCACCTGGGCAGTAAAACCCACCTAAAACCCCATCCTGAACCAGCTCCAGCAATCACCTTCGTGTCACCACTTTCTACCTGCTGCTTCCAGGGGGAGCAGAACCTGGGATGAAGGAGAGCAAGAAGGTGTCCCACCAGAGGACTGGGATGAACAATAATCTTCAAAGACCTTCAGGTGTGCTGGCAGAACCACAGAAAAGCCTAGAAATGCACCTCAAATTCAATATATTTCCTTTCATCCCCTTTCACTGCACATTACAATCAGGGATCACTGTAAGCAGCATTTGTACCACCAGGATCCAATTAATTTTCCAAGTACTGTGAGGATTAAGCATATATGAACCAGAAAGAATGAAAAAACAAACCAACCATCACACATGAGAAATAAGGTCTGGCTTCCATTTCAGGGAATATTAATAACTGAAATTGTTAACAACTGACTGACAAAAATTGTTCTGCTTCCTGCTGGTTTGACTGCTTCTAGGCAAAATTATGATTACTACTAATAAGCCTAGAAATCTAATTAGCCTTAATAACAATACAGAATAGCAATTCACAAAATAACTCCACTTTCTAGTCAGAATGGTTCTCCTGCAGCCAAAAATACAGTGTGAAGGTGGCTTGAAAGAGCCAAGTGAAATTAGCACTTGATATTCATGAGTGAAGGGACTTTGCACACCAAGGGCACCATTTAGTTGTATTTCAGGTCCTGTTAAATTGGCTCACACTGCCATGTTAACTGGAAATCCAAAGATGATAGATGTGAGGACAGAGTAGCTGCTTCAGAAATATTTTTCCTCTGTTTAAAATCATTTTTCTTTCATTATGAGGGATCATGGTTTGGGTTGGGAGGGACCTTAAAGACCATCTACTTCCAACACCTCTGTCATGGGCAGTGCCAACTTCCACTAGACCAGGTTACTTAAAGCCCCATCCACCCTGGCCTTGAACACTTCCAGGGAAAACTTCCAGACCTGACAACACAATGGAAATTTTTCAGCCATAATTCCAAGCAAATGCTTGTGACTTTAATGGATTTACATTTTTTCTCCCCAAAATAGAGATTTTTGTGGTACAGTTCATGGCAGCTACAACAGAGGCAAAGAGACTTTTAGGTCAGGCCCCTACTACAGGTCAGATCCAATTTCCATACATGACAAAGCTGATCTTAACTTCCAAGTGCTGCCTGCAAGATTCAGAGCGAATAACCTATGCCAGTACTTCACTGAAAAACATTATAAAGCTCTGAAATGCTCCAGCAGATACAGATGTTTTGTAGAGACAGAGAATCTACAGATTAAGCTACAGAATGTGGCTTTGTCACTGAACAGGAGGGGCTGAACAGTGATCTCCTTTTTTTCTTGTTAGCTACAACTTAATCTGTACTCCCCTGCTAAAAGGATTGCAATAAAACTCTTTATACAAAAGGACAACTAAGTCACATTACATGCAAAAAGTCATCATTTGATAATGATCCACTAATTTCAGCAAGATAAGACACTAATCACTTATGGTAACGAAATTTGCCCTGGTAATGCAGTGACTGGACCCTGCTGAAGCAAATTCAGAGATGTTCATTAGCTCTGCACCCAGATGCCACCAGGTCACAGCGTGTCCCTGATGGAGACACTCCAAGGCTGGGAGGACACCACGTTATCCCCTGTTCCATTTCTGTACCAGAAAAGGCACATTCTGGATTCATCAGTCATACTTATCGAATGAGTCTCCAGTCACACAAGTACTGATGTCTGGTAATTCAGAATCTGATGATGCTCAAAGAAAGGCTCAATCATGTATTTTTACAACATTGTCTATGCCCAAACAAATGATGGTCGTAAAATATCGTGGATTTTTCTTCTGACATTGAAAGAATTATCTATAATAAAATCATATCCATAATAAATCTAATCCATACCCAGTGGCTGCTTCATCCCACGCACCTCACCCGGGAAAGAGAAGGAAAATGAGGAGTGCTTTGGTTCTGCCCAGCACCACCAGGTGGCAACCGCAGCCCAGAGAACCCATCCCACGAACTGCTCATTCCCCTTTTTCCTTTCACTAAGCCCTACCCCGAGCTTTTCTTAACTTAAACTCAGCGTCAGACTAAGCATCGAGAATAAAAAGGACCCCCACAGCTACTCCTGCTTCATGAGATGGCCCGAAGACTGGGTCCAACTTAACCAGCTCCAGAGAACCCCTGACTGACACTTCCAATCTGGCAAATCCTGCTCTTCTTGCACCGAAGGCGTAGCTGCCTCATGCAGATATCCATCACATTCACTTGATTTCTGCAAACTGACACCCCTTCGATGTATTTTGGCTCAAAGAGGGAACAGCATGCAAGACTCCACTCATTCCCTATCCAAATCCTGCACATATGTCCCAAACCACATGATATATGGAAAAGCAAGAGGGAAAAAAAAATACTTTTAGATAACCTGAGAATGACAGAAGCACACTGAGCCTGGATTTGAACAGAAGCTAGATCCAAAAAGTGGCTTATATTTCTCAGATTTCACTGAGTTCTTTAGGTGGGTGAGTTGGGACTGTATGGTCTTGCTTCACCAACTATTTTAAGTTCAATCAAGAGGCAGAGGTGGCTTGGTGTATGGAAATTAATTGCCATTGCAAACACAAGTTGCAGACATCACACTGAATGATGATGCTGTAAATCAAAGAGCAAGCTGGCTTCATCCAGTATCCCAGTACTACAGTTTCTAAACTTCTCAGCAGTCTGGTAAACAGATCTCTGTGGTTTTTTTAAATGGAGCTGTAGGAAAAATATATTCCTAGGAAGAATTAATATATAAAGTTGCATCTCTGATCTGACCTCACCCATATCCTATCTGGAATTACAATAAAGTAAGCAAAAAGGAGTCACTGATCTACACCTGCTTTTCAGACTTAGTCTTAAGTGCTCAATTACCTCAGGTCACCAGGAACTTCCACCTCCAGCCCCAGAGAGTTCAGCACGCCCTCCCTAACAGCCATGTTTCTGACCTAAGTCAAAAACCATTTTATATGACCCTAAAGTAGAACCTGGAATAATTTGTATTGTAACTACTATTCTCTATGACAATTTTATGTTAAATGAGCTTTTTTACGAAAAACCTCATTCCAACACCAGGGAAGGAAAGATGACTGAAAGTGGTAGAAGGAAAGGGGAAGGGGAATTATATTTTCTTCCACCCATCACTGCAGACTTCTAAAACTGAGCATGTTCATGCTTAGGATGGATTCATCTTCTGGTAGTCAAAACCCATGATGCTTCTTCTTGTGAGATGAACAGCTGGGCTCAAATGCAAGTTACACACTAGGACTTTTTGTCCCAAATTGCTTTGGTCTTTAATTTCACTTCCAGTATTGTCTGTAATTCTATTCATAAAGCTAAATTATGACTTGAACTGCAAAATTCATTCTAGTTTCTTCAGAATTTAAAACACGGAATCAGAATATGAAATTAGCCACTGCCTCCAGCTGCAATACATTTCTTATTTCTCATTTTCACCCACACTCATTGGAAATGTAGTTCAAATGACAACCTGAAAATTTATTTTAATCACAACTAGTACATGGAGGTTCCCCCCTCCCCACCTTTTCATTCCTTACATCCCATAAGCACCCAAAATAATGACATACAGAGTGGCAGAAGATGAGCCAAATACCTCTCCACATCTGAGCAACAGGTGTCAAGCTCTGCAAAACAAAACCAGATACCAAAAACCCAAAACACACTTTAATTTGATTTAATTCTTTTGGGCATTCAGCCTCAGGCCTAACACTGCAGCTGTTCACAGCATCCACTAATATTTCTGTGCCATTCCTAAGCCAGAGAACCAACATTTCCCTTTCAGCCTCTCGAATGGAAGTGATGCAATGTGGTAGAACCAGCCAGAGCCCCACAAAAAGGAGAACAGTAGCAAGCACTGCACCACTCCAGAGAGCATGGCAAGAGATTCCTGAGGGGAAAGCCCTGCTCATCAAACCTGATTTCCTCTTACAACAGGGTAACCCACCTGCTTGATCAAGGGAAACCAGTTGATGTAATATTTTTGGATTTCAGTAAAGCTTGTTTCAATACTGTCTCTCAGAGTGACCTTCTGGACAAAGTGTCCAGCACACAGCTGGATAAACACATCATGTGATGGGTGAGCAACTGGCTCAAAGGTTGGGTGCAAAGGGTGACAGTGAATGGGGTGGCATCAGACTGGGGACCTGTCACTAGTGGGGTTCTGCAGGGCCCCATCTTAGGCCCTGTGCTCTTCAGCATCTCCATGAAGGACTTGGATGCAGGATTTGAAGGAATACTAAGCAAGTTTGCAGATGATACAAAACTGGGAGGAGCCTGCAGGGAGGCCCTGCAGAGAGATCTCAGCAGATTACAGGACTGGGCAGTCACTGACCACATGGAGCTCAACAAGGGAAATTGCCAGATTCTGCACCTGGGATGGGGCAACCCTGGATGCACGGACAGGCTGGGGAATGAGCCACTGGAAAGCAATGCCATGGCAAGAGACCTGGGCTCCTGCTCGATGGCAAGCTGGGTCAGCAGTGCCCTGCAGCCAGGAGGGCCAGCCCTGGCCTGGGGGGCATCAGGTGCAGCATGGCCAGCTGGGCAAGGGAGGGGATTGTCCCGCTCTGCTCTGAGCTGGAGTGGCCTCACCTCGATGCTGGGGCAGTTTTGGATGCCACAATATAAATAAAGACATTAAGCCATTAGAGAGTGTCCAGAGGAGGCCACGAGGATGGTGAAGGGCCTGGAGGGGAAGCCGTGTGAGGGGCGGCTGAGGGCACCGGGCCTGGTCAGCCTGGAGGAGACTGAGGGGAGAACCCATCACCGTCTACAACGTCCTTGTGAGGGGAAGAGGAGGGGCAGGCTCTGGTCTCTGCTCTGTGACAGTGACAGGAGCCGAGGGAATGGCCTGAAGTTGTGTCAGGGGAGGTTTAGGTTGGATATTAGAAAAGGTTCTTCCCCCAGGGTGTGGTTGGGCACTGGAACAGGCTCCCCAGGGAAGTGGTCACAGCACCAAGCCTGGCAGGGCTAAAGAGGCATTTGGACTGTGCTCTCAGGGACATGGAGTGATTCTTGGCAATGTCCTGTGCAGGGCCTGGAGTTGGACTTGATGATCCTTGTGGGTCCCTTCCAACTCAGCTTGTTCTGTGATTCTGTGGAACAGGCAGCCCAGGGAGGTCATGGAGTCTCCCTGCCGCTCTGGAAATATTCAAAATCCACCTGGATACATTCCTGTGTAATCTGTTCTAGGGGACCCTGCCTTGGCAGGGGGGTTGGACTGGATGATCTCCAGAGATCCCTTCCAACCTTAACTATTCTGTGATTCTGTGATAAAAAGACCATGTAAATCAGGCTTTGTTCTGTGTTTAAACTGGTAAAATTTGCAGAGCTAAATGCAAAGCCAACCTGCAGTAGCTCTAGATCTCTAGAAAAGAAGCTATTTTTAAACTGCAGTAGCAATGTGGACTGCATAAATTAGCATAATCTCAGCCTTCACAGATAGTTCTCGGCTATTTTACATACTACAAATTAACACTCTGCAGATTCCTCACTTCTACTAATGTGGTCAATCATGCATTTCATGGGCCTTAAAATCTCCTTTTTCTGCTCTCCAAAATCTCAACGGCCCTTTTTTTACACTCCCCTTTTCCTTTTCAGAGCAGTACTATCACAGGTTCAGGTTCCATTACAAATCTCACAAGGTTTCACGTTGTGACTGGTGGTTCTGTGGCTGCCTTAATGCAGGACATCCTCCTATTTTCTCAGCTGATGATTTTCTCCTCGTGGGCAGATGGCATAGAAGTGGAGTGCAGATGGAAACCCACAGCCCACAAACTTCTCATTATAATCTGAAATGGCACAAGCAGCTCTTCGGTTCTCATCTTCTCTTGAAATTATTTTCAGCAATAAAGTATAAATTGCTGTTTTCAGAAGGCACAGCCAGAAGTAATGATATCTGTTTACAGCTGAGAACCTTCTCCTAACAATGTGACTTCTATTTTCACAAGTTTTATTAAAATCCATAAATCATTACTGGAAAGGACTTTAAATCGAGTATCTCTTGCTTTGATTCAAGTATTACCTTAAGAAGAAAGATCAATAAGAAAAAAAACAGATCACACATGCATTAAGGTTTAGCAGTCCCACAGTTAGCTATTTAAAGTAATTCATGGCTCCAGGTATCACTTTACCTGAGCTGCTTGGAATTATAATGGATTTATCTCTGCAGAACACCTGTGAGATAAGGGAGCTGCTGGTGATAAAGTGCAGCAGGCAGCAAGGAAGTGACAATGATGCTGATGGCCTGTGGCTCACAGACTCACCCTGCATCCTCCCTGCCCCTTAGGACTGAAACCCCTCCTGGCAGAAAGGCACAGCTCAAAATGAAGAGTGCCATAAAAACTAGTCTTATCATTTCTTCAAGCTTTTTCACAGCATGTCCAGTCTGGTGGAACTGGCTTTCCTAACCTTCTGATCAGTTGGAAAAGTCCTAAAAACAGCAAAATAAAAATATCTGTGGTGGAAAATAGCAAGGAATGAAATAATAAGCATTAGAGGTCAAGCTTGGATCCCTGAAAAGTTTGTATTAACCAATGGAAAAGCATTAAAGTAAATAAACTTTTCCCTTAGCTATAAAAAGAAAACAAATAATACTTGAGACACCCAAGTGACATGGTTGGTGAGGATTTACAAACTCACAGAGAGCTCTCACACACAGCATAAATGAAAAGTTGGCTAATTTGCTCCTGCTCCAGAAGCCTAGAGTCAGACTTGATAAACACAAATAGCCTCATTTGTTCCAAGTTTTGACCTGGTGCCTGACAACCAATTACTAAACCACATTGCTCTACCTCAGCTAGAAATGAACCTTCTAAACTGTCTCACAAAATGGTTTCTTCTATTTAAAGAATGGATACACGTTGCTTAGCCTGCAAGAGTAAAGGCTTTTTCTCAGAAGGCTGAAGTTATTTGCTTATTACACATCAGAAACATTCAGATGTTCAACCTAGTTGTGGTAAACATTCACTACAACATAAATGATTTGCCTATATAATGCAGGGCTATAATCTTCCACAGCATGCAGGCATGCTAATGATCTTACACAGGGACAACACAAGATGAAAGAATGAAATATTTCATCACCAAGTACAGTTTATCTTGTCTGCATTCATGGAAGAAGATTATAGGAGGTCATCTTCTCGGAGGTTTCCTTTTCACAACACAAAAAAAAACAATAATCAGTTTTCATTAGGTAAGACTTATCCTTTGTCTTGTACCACATGACTTTCCTGTCCCATCCACCAAACACAGCACTGATAGCAACTGAATAACTACAACAAGGTATTGTCTACCACAAGGGTTTATCAAGAGTAATAGAAATGCTCAAATTTGAGATGCAACCCTTAAGGACCCACCCGTGTCAAAAGAACCTAATACACGTTTTATCTCCAGCTTAATGGCTTGCACTTGAAACTGATCAGGGTCTTCAAAAACCATTTGAAACTGTTGTTTCAAGAGAAAACTCAGCTCAAGCTCGACAGAATAAAGAATTTGTAGAGGAAGAGAAAGCTCCATTTTAAGTGCCTTAAGAAAGCCCTGATTCTGTAAAGTCCATCAATATCCCACAGCTCATCCAAAGGCACGTTCAGAGTCTTTGGCATAAGTGGCTGATCACCCAGGGAAAGGCAAAGAGAATTTTGGCAGAGGATGAGATACTGTGCCAGCATTTCTGATGCAGTAAAAGTGACTCTACTACACATCTGTTTCTCTGTGAGAGGCTGAATCTGCCTGTGACAAGGTCAATTTTGAGAAAGGTTGGTATTAAAAGATTATGCTCCCTCCATCCTCTCACTGAGGTTATGCTAATTATTTCAGAGGAGGAAAGGAATTCTTTGATCCTCCAAGTCCTCCTTTCCTCACAAGGTGACTCTGGCTGCCAGCACAGTACCCAGAGGAACAGCACAGCATATCCTAATTCCATAATTGTGGAATTCACCATTTTCAACCTTGAAATTTAACCCTAAGAAATTGAGTATGCAGTAATCCACATAATCCAGGCCTCTACACCTGTCCCTCTTCCAACTAATCTGGCCACCCTTCACCATGACACATCTTAATTTAGAGTCCTATCTGCTAAGGTCAGTGTGTAAGTGGATGCTCAGGAGTTGCAACAAGTATTTGTCACACGGTGGGACCAATTGCTTTGTGAACTCTGTGAGATAAAGAAATATCAGCAGCGAGCAGAGCCCTTTGCCAGCTGTGCACAAATGATCCTCACAAAGGTTCTAGGAATCAGCAAGGAGAAGGGAGAGAGAAATAAATAAATAAATAAAGACGTGCAGCGTAGCCCTGGATAATGCGATCTGCTGGTATTAAGTTTTCTCCTGAAGGAGTTAAGTATATACCAGCTGCTCTACATTAAACCGAGCTGGCATTTTAAATCATGCAAATTAGCTGAGCTCCCATCCATTTCAGCCCAGCGTTTAGCAGTGTTGCTGTCAATGATGCAGAGTACTGGCCAAACCAAGCCCTGCCATTTCAGCTGCTGTCAGGGAGGAGAGGAGGAGGCAGGGCAGGTAGCAGCTCTGAGTGATGCTACAGCAATTCACAAGATGTTTTATAAGAGCCTCCTTCCACCACAGATATTGTTTGTGTGACTAAAACGTGCCCGTGTGCATGGAAAGCCTGGGGCTTTTATTCATTGAAAATCCATTTATATACGCTACTAAGAACCGCTGAAAAATTATTTAAAATTCAACTGTTTGCCAGTGGAACACTGACATTTCAAACCTTTCTTTGCTTAATGCTGCACAATAAACACTGAGTGGATCTGACGGGTCATCGGCTCAGAAATGCTGACACAGCAGCCAAGGGTGGCATCAGTCCCCTCCGTCACATCCAACACCAGGGGACATTTCTCAGACTGTGAAGGGAATAGATGAAAATCTTTGTTTATTCAACACAAACCCCTCTTGTGCTCAATCTGAGAGCACTCAGGGAGCAATAGAGGGCTAAATCTTCCTTAGTTCACACTGTTGTGGCCAAGAGATTAAGTTTCAGCACAAAGCTGAAACAGTGAGAGTGAAGGGCCGGATATTAAGAAGTCTAGGAGGTCCACAGACCCTAAATTAATTAAATTAATTCTAAAAGTTATTATTTCACGTTCCTTGTTGACCTGCTCAACAAGGGGAAGGTGGATTTAATTCTTGTGTTAAAAATAAGGTAAACTGCCTTGCTATCCAACCTGATAAACCAACCCACCAGTGGTGGTGACCCACAGGCACGACATCCCACCACACAATACTGCATCTTGGTGGTTGTTGCACCAGCCACTCCACATAGTCCAAACCCTACTAGGGGAAAGCCAAAAGGCCTCTTACAGGCAGGAAAGGAAAATCTACATTGCTGCAGTGTGGGAAGTTGGTATCTGACTGCTTGGAAACAGGATCCTAGGCAACCACTGCTCTTCCCTCTTGAAAAGCAGAAAGCGGTTTGATTCCATGAAATAAAGCAAATTCCTTACAATCCCCCTGGAGAGGCTCTATAGGGATGAACAGGGTGCTGCTGCCTCCCCTTTCCAGCCCCATGCTAGAGGACCTGGCACCTTTTGGCCAGCTTTCTTTGGCAGTGCCCATCTGGCACAGTACCATGGAGGATCAGACCCCTGTCTGGTCCAGAGCCCATCCCAGAGGAGTAAGATGCAGCAATGCCAAAAATACTCCTTCCCAAAATAATCCATCCCAGTTAAGCCCCAGACAAGTCTGGAGTACATGTGGCTGTCCTGAGAAGCAGTCTGACCCCTGGTTATTGAGCAAGAAAAGCAAAACCCGTTTCTAAGCCATTCCATCAAATGGTCAATGCATATCTGATCTTGAAACAACACGTGACATTTTTTGATTAGTTTTGAAGACTTCAATATCCATAGGTCTTTGGCAAATGGAGGATGATTTTAAATGGAATCAAATTCATCTTACCAGAGTGATCCATTAATTATTGTCTCCACCAGCTGCAATTAAAGTTGCACATTGATCTTTGTCGATCAAAATGTCAGTACTGAAATTACCTGTAGTTTCCAATCAGGTGGACATTGGCTCAAGTGGAGATGGCTAAAGAAAAAAGGAATCTGTTTCTAAATATTTGTTTCAAGACATAAAAGTACAACAAGGTCTCAATATATTCACCATAAAATGTCATACAAGCAAGATCAGCAACATGAAATCCCCGCAGGGTATTCATTTTGTGCTACCAACAGGCAAGTATATAGAACTAATAGATGGCAGAACAAGACAATATAATAATTTTTGGTCAACATTTCCAGCAGAAGATAAGCAATCCTATCAGGGAATATCCCCTCATTGAGTGAAACAAGAAGGTATAACAGCCTTCACAACTGAGAGTGTCACTCCATGAGACATAAAATACATAAAATTACAAATTCCAGCCTGTCACACGCCTCTTCCACTTCTCCCAAGAACAAAGCATGAGTGTCCTCAGACAGCTGGGTCCTACAAGATGTTCTTCCCAAACAACTCTGAAAAAATCGATCTGCTTTGGCTAAAAGGCCTTGTCAGCTCCTACAACGTTATTTGAGAGATGAGGGCGAACATGGAAATGATCAGGGAAGTTGGGTCAGCCCTGTTGTTTGGAGAAAGTGTAACCAAGCCAACAAGGCCCCAGCACTGAAAAGAGCTACTGCTGCAGCCAGAGAGCAAGTCAGCCTGTCAAGGGCTGCTTCAGGGTTTCTATTTATTTATGGATTATGTATTTCATGAGAAAGCCTGGGTATGTGTAACTAGCTCACTCTGTTCAGCAGGTGAGACAAACATCCCTAGGTTTCTCCAAGACTTCACAGCCCAGTAAAGCCAAGGCACTTCCGGATCATAACATGGCTGTCATTACCTAAAGGACAAGACAGAAGAAATGGACCAATATTAGTGACAGAACAGGTAAAATAAAGACACCTAGGGAGACTCCTTCCAACTGTGAAAGAGAGGATATGGCAACTTGTAGCCACAGCTGTAGAGACCAAAAAAAACCCACACAAGGAAAAGGACTTAAGGAAACATCCAAGACAAGGGATGAACACAGGCTAAAAAATGCAAGTAAACAAAACATTTTTCAAAATATGATGATATGACAGTCCAAAACTCAACACACACAGGGGGAAAAGTCCTGGTAAAAATGTATTCTCAAATACAGAAGTTGGATATTTTTTCCTTTCAGGCATTGTTTTCCCACACTTTGCTTCCAATTCTAAAATAACTCAAAATTAAAATGAAAAATTATCCAAGCATAACACACCTAAAAATACTTTCAAGGGGCAAAAAAAAGGTAGAACCAGAATAAAACTTCAGATCTCAGCCTGTTTTAAAATAAGAAGTGACCTGTTTTCTCATTTATTTTAATAGGTGGTTTATTTGTTTTAAGTTTTAGCAGTTATTTCCATGCCTATGCTTTGCAAAACTGAAGAAACTGAGACTGTTTCCACAAACTATTTCAGAAAAAACACTTTACAGATAAAATTAGAGGCATACAACTAAGTGCCAAGTGTTTGACTGAATTCCAGTTCTTGGTGAATGGAAAACCAGCAGCTTCCTGTTACAAAATGTACCAACAGTTCATGTCTAATAATACACATAATATCTAACCATTTATATACTTCAAATATAGATGTTTCTAAAAATAATATTAAAGCAGGATATTTTTAGCCAGGTGAGTTTCTCAGGAGAATGAGATTCTACAGTTTGCTGCAAGGAAAAAATAGTTTAATGGGTTAAAATTTTCAGAGCATCTCTTGATTTATACCAGAATAAAAGAAGATTTAGCTCCAAAGCTACAAGAAGCAAAAAAAAACCAAATGGGAAAAAAGGTCAAGAGCAGAACACACACCCTTTCACTAAAGGCCCAACTATTGCCTAATTCACAAATGTATCTTCTTAAACAGCACTTATAATATTTATTCTGTTGCAAACTTGCAAAGTTCAAGCAAAATAATTATTGATTCAAGCACCTCCTTAATTTCTTCCACTTTGGTAAGAACAGGGAACTTGTAGGCTAGAAGCATTAAAATACTCTACAAATTGTTCAGATTTAAATCTAGTGGTGAGACCATCTGGAAAGTGAAATTACAGAGTAGACAATGTTTCTCAAAGGACTCTTAAAAGGAAATTAAAACCAGCCAATACCAACCCTTAATTTCCAAAACCAAAAACTTAATCCACACTATCTCAATAAATAAAGGCTTTCTTTTCTGATACCCTCCAGATAGGCAAAAGAGCACAAGTGGTGTTGGTCTGAAAATTTGATTTCTTTTTGATACTTGAAACTTGGGAAAGGTTCATAATTTGTTTACCAGACCCCTTCACAATTTGATTTTTTTTTTTTTCTTTTTGAGAACTAAAGCTCAGGTTCAGTGCCAGCAGATTTCAAAAGCAGTATCTGTTGCTTTTGTACCTCTTTCTGCTTGGGAGTCACTGTGCATCACATGTCACAGCAGAAGGTGAAAAAAATCACTTGCTAAAGCAGGGACAAAGAAAGTGAGAGTGTTCACTCAAGAAATTCAACTTCATGGAGTGAACTAACAGTTTCAAGGACAGAAGGAGAACACATGGACACCATATGCATGAGCATTTTGAGCTGTTAACAAGTAGCAGCAAAGGAGAAAGATAATCTAGTGTCAGGGGAATAGTTAGTAATTTTCTATAGAACTGCAGACTTTCTGACCTTGGCTAAATTTCTTCGTGCCTCAGCCATCCATTTCACAAATGTTCTCCAAAAAATAAGAACAATATCCCTACCTCTAAGGGTTGCTCTTAGGTTAAGCATATTCAGATTTTCAGGCCAGATGGATAGATAAATAGACTATCACAAGTAGGAGGGGAAAAAACCACCATCTTCCAGTATGATTAAAAAAATAAATAATTTTGAGTCCAAGTAACCCTTTGCATATTCTAAATGAAAGCCCAATGATTAAAGAACCTCATGAATTTATAGTGCAATGTTACACCTGTTGTTCAAATGCAGGGCTTTAGAAAACGTAGCTCTTTGTATAAAAAGGCAAATCACTGAAAAATCCATGTTAATAATCACAATAAAACAACTTTGGAATTGTTTTCTATCTGGAAACATTTCATCTGGAGCAATCTCCTGAAACAATTAAATATTTTTCAGTATGTATCTATAACTATAATCATAAATAGAAGAAGAATTTGGCTATTTAGTAGCCTCAAATTGTTTACAGTGTGTAAAAAAAAAATAAAATCCATCATAAATATACAGCACAGGCCTTGCTGTAAGAATGTACTTAGGTACATAACTATAATCATATGAACAAGCTCCTTAGTACCAATTTCAAATTTATTTTGTGCTTATGTATTTTGATAGCCTGAACCTGTTTTTCCTTAGGTTCTCCACACTTTAGTAAAATCTATCCTTTGTTCACATCCTAAACGTGACTCCATTTGGTTTCTTCCAACTGCAAAAAGCAATCTTTTATGTAAAAGTTCTCATTATGATTGACCACTTTTTCCATAATTTCATTTATAATTAGCTCAGCAGTCGTAGCGAGACCAAATTTCACACCACTGAAGCAGCTCACACAATGGCACTGAAACCAATCGATGTCGATCTGACTTTAAATTGGGTCCAGATAAAGATTTGCTTGATCCCTATCCCTTCTTGCAAGCTGGTTCAGTGTTAGACCTGTGAAACCCAGTATCACACACCAAACCAGCTAAAGCACATGAGAAGGGAAGGCATCATTTCTCTGCAATATCCTCCATTAATCTTTCTCTCTGTGAAGCTTCACATTAGCACGACAGCGATACAGAGGTTTAAACAGCTCCTGGTAAAGTTAATTAAAATATAGAAAAGTAATTACTAATATCTGAACTATGTGGCTTCATTTGGATTGCTAATGGCATGGGCACAAGCAAGGCAGAAAAGGGAAACTGATAGCCCACAGATCATGGGTCACGTGTGGCTCATCCAACAGTTGATGTGAGCCTAAATTTGAAGTGTGGAAAAAATACTGGAGGAACCTATTAAGTTAATCAGTTTGAGAGCAGTGCACAGCTGGCTGAAAAACTCCCTGCAACGTGCCAGCAGCATGCCACCAGCCTGGGAATGGCTATCCACCAGATTTATGTGCAGGGAGTTGGAAGGGAGCTTCCACACCCTTGTCATTACTTGGATTACAGAATGGGCAATGAGGAAAAAAAAACAGAGATGTTTTTAACCTCAACGGGTGTGGCAAATGCTTTTGGAGCACAGCCCAGAGGTAGATGATCTTGACAAATTAGGAAAGAAGAACTAAATCACTAGGTGAAAAATCTAGTGTAAGACTAGAAAATAGGGAGTTCTAGAACACCCCAGAACTAGACCACCCCAGATCCAGGCTGCCCAGCCCAGCAAGTTCTTCACAAACTGGGAAAGCAGCGTGAAGAAAAATCTAGCTGAGGAAGGTAGCTTGATTTTGAACTGAATTCTCAAAAAAAAAAAAANTAGGGAAACTGAAGAGAGTTCAGTAGATAGCACAAGGAGTTGCAAGAGTTCTAGGAACCCTAGGCATTGCCTAGTGAAGGGAAAGAGAGAAGTGAGGAAGAACATCACACACCCAGTGAGCACCAGCCTGATACGTCCACCAGGAGAGGGCAACTGCCTGGTTTTCAGCTAATGAATATTGCAAAGAAATACCAAATCCTACCCCCACCCCTCCCGGCCAAACTAAGCACAATTACAGGTAATTGCTGAACACACATACTTTAAACCCAGGTTAAACAGATGTCTGCTAACTTGAAGTGTTCTAGTGGAAGGGTGGAACCAACCATTTAGCAAGATCCTGGTGCCTTTACTGCTGCTTCAGTTACTGAAGGTACAAACAGTGATTATTTTTTAGGTTCCCTAGAGAAAGAAAATCAAGAAGCTGGAGAACACAACATGGCAGCAATAAACACAGCAATTAAATCCACAATCTCCTTCAGTGACATTCACAATGACATGGCAGCAGACTATGCCTGCAATGGCATCTTCTTTCTTGCATCTGCATGAACAATTACACCATGACCACGACCCCTTCTTAATTGGCAGTGACTTCTTTCTTAAATAACCAATGCAAATTTAGTAGCCAAATGTATCTGACTTTTTCAGAATCACTGAGAAATACCAGTTTGTAGATGAGAGATCACAATCTTGCTATCTACTCCACGGAAGTTTCTCTGGTAACAAAGTTAAATATTTCCAAAACAATTCTCGCTAAATAAGGTTACAATTTATTGGCGGTGTTTTCAAATCAGACAAAATAAGCACCAGTGCAACAGTCAGATACTGTTGTGCACAACACAGGGGTTTAATATGGAAAAACAGAGTGTGTGTATCAGTAACAGTAAAATAGGAATGATACTGCCATGATTCATCGACCTAAGATTTCCGACTAGCATTTACAATGGGCTTGATGCTAAAACCCTCAGACCTTTCTTTGGAAAGTGCCTCTGAAATACTCTGAAGTATGCTTTTTATAAATTGCACAGCATTCTAAAAAACACACTGCCCTTATAAGGCCTTAAGGCACAAAATTTCCAGTTACTATAAAATCCAGCTTACACATGTAAGACCATATCAAGAGGAACAAAATTAGCAAAACATTTAGAAGTTTCCACTGCTACCACCTTTGTGAGTGGGAGATCTTGATTTTCAGCAGTTTTTTTAAAAAATTGGTACTTTAATGAATACCACCTGCAGTGCTCATGTTCTGTGAAAACTCAGGTTCTAGAAAGGTACCACCTGGCACTGAAAAAGCTCATGAAGCTTTGCAGTGGTGTGTAAGTGTCTTGAAACATGCTAACCCAGCACGAGAACATGATATCCTCACATGGTGGCTTCTGGACTATGCTCTAGACACAGCCTCTTCTCCAGAATAATCACTCAAATAAGCCACTAAATTTTGTATTATGTAGTGCAAAAAGGACCCACTTCAATGGGATTAAGAACAACTCCCCGAAATACTCCCAGAACCAAGAGAATTGGTCCAAGTGACACAATCTCTCTCTCATTCTCCCTCTACCCACACAGGAGGATCTCCTTCCTTGTGGGCTGAAAATTCTGCATAGAGACCAAGATCTACAGAAGATGGGTGCCAAAACACTCAGCATTGGTCCACCTTGTGGATCCAAACTTTAAATTCTACTGTAGGAATACAACTTCCCTCCCTCACAGGTGATGCCCAGTAAAATGGTGAGGGTCACATTGGTGCTTCAGATAAACCACCCAGAGAAGCAAAGTGATCACCCTCAGATTCTCAAGATATTCAGACCTGGTGCAGTGTTTAAGACTAAACCTTACCAGGGTTATTATCAGAAAGCACTTCTATACCTGAATGTAGCTGAAGGTCTTCCAAGATAAGTGTTTCAGCTGCTGACATATCACCTGGCAGCTGTCCATCCATCCTGTTCCTCCTCCCCTGGCAGGGAGGAACAGTAGGAAAATGAAAACACAGTGCCCTTGATAAAACACATCTGGAAAAATCTCCCTCTAGATATAGACTGCTATTCGAAATGACCACCTTGAATGGCAAAACCCTGTGTGCTTTTGTGGACAGAAGGATCAAAGCTGGGTCAGTAAGAACAACAAAAAATGACGGTGTATATTCAAGGTAACAGTGAAAAAAGCCTCACTGGTTCACACCTTAAAAGGTGCTGGTCATCTGCTTAGGCTGCCAGCCAGGGGAGGTTACTGAGAATACAAAGCTGAAGATTTATCCTGCTGCTGAAGTAATTAAAAACATAAAATTATCTGACATTTCTTTAGCCAAAGTTGCCCTGTTCAAGTATAGCAAGTTAGCAAAGCATCAAGACCCTTATCATCATCAGGCTACAAAAAATGGGGTTTGTTCCACATCATTGTAAGGGTTAAAACCACCATAGTGTTGCCCTTACTGCTGCAAACAGCTCCCACTGGCAGATCTTTGTGAGCATAATCTGTTACAAGATGAGAAAGTGTTTCTGAATAACAACCACTTTTTCAGCAACACAGATTTCCATGCAGAAGCCATGGCATGGTGTGAGAGCAGCAGACAATGAGATTTTGCTGACGTTTCATAATCACAAGGACAGACTCAGGCACAAGTGAGAAAGAGCACTCGATTTTCTTGCAAGGGCAAGATGTGATGCCCAGGTTGGTCTGCCTGCTGCCACTACCCTGCATGGATGCTTGGCTGTCTCCTTTTCCTGCTCTCAGTCCCTCAGGAGCTGCTCCAGTCATATCTGTCTGGCCTGAGCAGCCCAATACGTCACCCTGTCTATCAGCAAGGAAAGTGCAGCATATCCTGAAATCAGGGCACGCGGTCAAACGTGCCCAATCAGTAGGCACAGTTGTCTGAAGGGAATAGGGTTACCAGGCCACAGATTTCAGAATCTAGGTGCTAGGGATGATCCATTATTCCTCGAAGAAGGAAAAAAGCAGGTGAGTATCTGTCATCGTTTCCCTCTCTCAGCATAATGGTATCACCTTCCACCGGGCTCGGATATTGGCAGAACCAGCCTTTAAGGTGTGTGGCTGTTGCCAAAATACAGCAGAGGGCTGTACAGCCATGTCTGTAGCACAGCAATCAATTGTGCTTGCTGCAGCAGCCCATCTGCTCTGCTCCCTCCCTAGCACAGTAACACACACGCTGTGCCCACGCTGCCACGGAGCTCACCGGGCACGGCAGTGCAGGGCAGCCCCAGCCGTGCTGCCAACCTCGCCCTGCCCACAGGAATTAAACCAGCTGAGCAACGGGCATTCCTCCTTCCTGAACAGCAAGCAGCATTTATAAAAATACATTAGAAGACTGACACAGGTTAAAGGGAGACCTAAAATATGTGTATGGATGATGTGCTGTATCTATGATGTCATGCACGTACAGCATTATACAGGCAATTCCATTTAAGTGTTCATTTCCTAGATAATCTGTTTAATTTAGCTGCACTGAATGACATGCACATTGTCATCTAGCATCAAGCACTGCCTCCCATTCACTCCCCACACAGCTACAAGCACAGAACGTTCACACAAACTAGTGCTCTGGTACAGTACATGACTGAACACAAAACACATTCATGACAAGCAGCAAACCTCCCCCAGCCCAGGCACGCGAGGCAGCCCTTACACTTAGCACCTACAGAAAGCACACAAAGAACACACCCCACAAACAACACTTCTACCATCTCCCTCCCGTAAATCCCCCCAAGTTCAAGCAAAGGAGACAGAGAAGGCAGCACAGGCAAGCAGCATACACAGCCCCATCCCTCAGCACCCCAGCAGCAGCTCCATCATGCTGACAGAATTACACATGCCACTGTGTGCAATAGAAAACATCCCGCCACTGCAGCCAGATGTTAGCACACACACACACACACATGCACATCCCTTCTCACAGAGCTATCTACCCCAGAAAACCTGCTGCACACTCCCAACACAGAAAGAAATTCTCACATACACCTCCCCAGCGTTTGGTGCCTGCTAACCTGTGTGTCAAATCCATTTTCTACCGAGCTACTCTTCCTTGCTGGGAGGCCATCTCCTGCGTTTTCTTGTCCATTGGAAGATTTGAGAGGAATCTGGCTGGAATACAATGGCTTCGTCACCTCCACCTTGTTCCCAAACTTCAGGTAACAGGGCTGTGGGATGGTCCTGGCCGTTGGGACATGCAGGATTGGAGCAGCGCTGTGGACGGGTTTAGGTAGTCCCGATTTCATTTTGGAGGCTACCAGGATGGCTGGCATTTTCTCTTTCTGCTTTCCTAACACGTTTCTGTCAGCAGCAGCAACAGCAGAGACAGCAGGCAGGGAGAGAGAAAAGGACACGTTGGGGAAGCTGTTCTACTCTAAAGCAGCCTGGTTACTGCAGAGATCTCCAAAATCAGCTTAGAATTTAAAATCAGCAAGAAAACCAATTAAAAAAAAACTTTAAAAAAAAGGGAAAGGAAAAAAGAAAAAAATAAAAAAACCACACTACTTTCAGCCTAAAATATCTCCCAGCTTTATGCCAGCCTTCCACCTGTTTCCTCTAATTTTATTTTCAGTTCTTTACCGCTGTCCTCTTTCCTATTTCTGCTATGTAACTTGCTCCTTCCTTTCTCTATCTGACTCCTGCAATTTTCTTGCCTGGAAATGAGAGACTTTCACTCCATTATCTTGTCACTGCATCTCCGAAGTGAGGCAGCCTTTGGAAGAAAAAAAAAAAAAGGGACCTGCTGCTGCATATGCTTCCCCTTCCGTACGCACTAGAGAGTGAGCGAGCAGGATTTCCAGCTTAAGATGTCTTTCTTCAGTCTTAGCCAAGAAGCAGATGTAGCTCAGTGTGTTAATGACTGATGCCCTTGGATACAAGCCTTAGAGAATCAAGCTTCTTAAGCCTAAATAGCTGTGAACAGGACAACGATGCCGGAGCAGAAGGAGAAACCTCCACTGACAGCGATTTTTAAATCAAAATACGTCAGTGGCCACAAAATTTCCCGGCTCCTCCAGTGCTGAGCATAAAAACCTGGAGGGGGTGGGGGCTGAAAAAAAAATAAATAAATAACGAAGAAATCGCTCCCTCTCTCCGCAGGGGGAGGAGCGGCCGCGGCGCCCGCGGCGGGCAGGGAGACCCGCGGGGCGGAGGGGTCTGGAGGGATGCTCCGGCAGCCGGAGGGATGCTCCGGGAGCGAGCCGTGGACCTGTTTCTTTTTGAAATTTGAAAAAAAAAAAAAATTTAAATCAAAACACCTGGAGGTGACTCATTGTTCGTGGCTGTTCGGGAAAAACTCCCGCTGCCAGCATCAACAGGAATTTGAATAAGCACAGTGAGTAATCCGGCCCTATTATAGCAACACTTGGCTTTGGGGAGACTTTCGGTGTCGCAGGTTCCTCCTCAGGCTGCTCTGGGGATGCCAGGATCCGTTACAACCCCTGGATCCCCCGTTCCTGTTCATCCTGACACATTTCAGAGCTGCACATGTTCCTCTTCCTGCGCACACCTGCACCATCCTGGGCAGTGGGAGATGATCAGTGTGCAAATCAAGGCACCAAGAGATGCCTTCAGACTGCAGGGGCTCAGACCCAGGACATACAGTGCCACCGTGCCCAGTTTTCAGCTAAGGGCAGGCAAAGGCTTTGACTTATCCCTCACTATAAGAAAGATTTTGAGGAGCTGCTGTGAGCCCAGAGAAGGGAATGATGCTGGGAATGGAGCACAAGTCTGATGAAAAGCAGCTGAGGGAGCTGGGGGAGCTCAGCCTGGAGAAAAGGGGGATCAGGAGGGACCTTCTCTCTCTCTCTGCAACTCCCTGGCAGGAGACTGCAGTCAGGTGGGAGTTGGGCTCTGCCCCCAAGTGACAAGTGACAGGAGGAGAGGAAATGGCCTCAAGTTGTGCCAGGAGAGGTTTAGATCAGATTGGAGGGAAAAATTCTTCGCTGAAAGGATTGTCAAGCATTGGAACAGGCTGCTCAGGGAAGTGTTCACAAAAGACGTGGATATGGCACTTGGGGACATGGTTCAATGGTAATGTGGCAATGCTGGGTTAAGAGTTGGATTTGATGATCTTGGAGGTCTTTTCCAATCCCAACAATTCTATGATTATAGGAAGGGTGCCTCAGAATAATACTCACAAAACCAACATGAGACATGGAAGCGAAAGGCGCATTTAAATCACATCCTCATCACAGTCCCAGTTAACTGCTTTATTTCCAAGTAGGGCTGCTTCCTTCAGCTCCTTCTTCCCACCCTCATCCACTCCCCAAATACTGAACCCCTAAACCACTGCTTGGGTGGCAAGGACAAGAGTAATCCCAGCAAGGAGGGAGCGGTTTGGGTTTGAGAGGTGTCCATGGGCAGGGACACCTTCCACTAGTCCAGGTTGCTCAGAGCCCCATCCAACCCAGCCTCAAACACTTCCAGGGATGGGGCATCCAGAGAAGCAATGAACTTACACTTTAAATATTTGAAATATACACCGGGTGAAGCTACTCAGCAGGACAGAGGAAGCCCAGCCCCACGTCCCTGCCCCATCCAGGCTGTGATCAGTGCTTGGGGAAGGAAGGCTCAATCATGCTCAACCCCTCGTGTCAAGGGGAGCTGGGACCTGCCTATTTAACACCAGATCTTTTCAGGAAGTTTGAAAGGTGCAAACCTCAGGTTTTTAGATCTGAGACTTTCAGATAGAAAAAGGAAGCATTTCTTGGATTGTATTGTGTCTCCAGGATGAAGACAGCATTGCTGGATCCTTCTGCAGATGCCATCTTCAATGACTTACCTGAGGTTACACAATGACTAAGTGGCAGAACTAAAAACTAAAGTCAGAAATTGTGTTGTACTTATTTTAAAGTACTATTCTTCCTCAACATTGCAATGTAAAATGTAATTCAAGTTCCCACAGTACACAGAAAGCTCACATGTTGAGTTTTGGCTGTTGCTGGGATTTTTCAGCACATGTGCTTTCATGTGTACCACTTCTGCAGAGTGTTTTGTAGTAACTACAAAAGAGTACATTTTATGGTAGCTGTTTTTTTAAGTAACTGATTCCACCTCAATCTCTTTGTCCACCAATTTCAGATGGGAAAGTGCACATCCCTCTTCATCCATCTCACTGAGATCCCAGCAAGACAAATCTTCTAATGTTCTGTCAAAACCGTGCACAATGCCAGCTTAAACACAGCTTTATAGAACATTTCAAAACCCTACAATTTGATAAAGAATGTAAATTTACCATCTGAGAGGACTGGAGTCCTTGGAGCAGAAATGTGTCAAATGCTCCAACACTCTTTCCATTCTTCCATGCTGAGAACTCAGCCTTGCTGGCTAAGAGAAGGTTGGGCTCCAGCATGAACATCTTGAAAAAGATCCAGGCCTGAAAACCAGGCTAATTATAGATCTGTAATAAAATACAGGAAGGTTTAATAGCTATTAGAAGATCTAATTGACAGCTTTATATTCTGTTCTTCTAAAACTTACACATTTTATGAGGTTCAAGCCACCAATCCCTGCTGCACCTAACCTGCCAGTTTTTGTTGTTCTGTTTTTATCTTGGAAAACTGGCTAGGACACAGGATACCAAAACAGCCACAAAGTTAATTTGACCAAAAGAAAAGGATTCCTTTCATTGCTCCTTCAACAATTACGGAATCTGATCCTTTGATGATGGTGGATTGAATATTCCACAGTTCCTTTGGACACCTAAGGGAATCTTACTGATTTCTCAGTGTGCAGTCCTGCCTGCTGAAGATGATTTCTTCTGAATATATTCAGTCTATGATCCTGACAGTTATTTTGCCAAATCACTGAAATGGACACATTCTTCATCAAAGCTTTAATGTGAATTCCTGATAACATATTTGAAGAGTGACCTAGAATTCCTGCTTCTCTCATGGATTCAGTTTGCATCTAATAATCCTTTGTCATCTAAAACCTGGGGGAGTTTTTATGTTATATATATTTTGCTTTACATATCTAAACAGCACAGCATAATGGCACTGAAAGGCAAACTGCTGTATCCAGTGGCAGTGCAGTCACACCATGAGGTCATAAATTACATCACATTCCAGGCTTTATCTGCAAAGATGGGCAACATCAATTCTGGCCTGTCTTTGGAAGTGACTAGCTTTTGGGCTGTCTGGATTTTTGGTTTTGTTTTGGTTTGGGGTTGGTTTTGTTGTTGTTATTGTTTAATAAATTAATTTTTATCTGTTTTTAAGGCTAGGATTTTTAAAAGAAACCACTTCTCTTGGACAGTCAAAAGGATCTGGGAACCTGTCTCTTACCTTCTTTGAAAAGCCCAACCAGTTTTCCCTTCCCTGATTTGAATCACCCAAATTGCTGTGTCTAAGCTAGGAGTAAGTCATCTTAAAAAGGAGGCAAATTATCTAAACAAAAATCAAGAGCTTCATTCCTTCCCAGAAATGTTGGGTAAGCCTCTGACTAGGAGAAATTCCCTTGCAGCTCTAAGTCTGATGAGTATCTTTGCCTGAATAACCACAACATCCCCCCCTTATCTGTCTGTAGTCCAGCAAGCATCCACCCACTCCCCAAATGGGGGAATACGGAAGGAAAAATGCTATAAACAAGCACTTTACTTCCCTGTTAGAAAAAAAAAACAACCCACAATGAAACCACAATAAACCCTACTGGTTTGGCTTACCCAGCTGATTTTGAAGCTCAGAAAGTATCACTGCTTTGGACTCAAGCTGTGGTTGCTCAGCACCGTGGAGTGACAACTCAAGTGCCAAGACTCTGGTGTTGAGAACTGGCTTAATACTCTCAAAATTTTAGTGAGCAGACTCATGTGAACTCAAGAACTTAACACATCAGAGGAAACTATTTGAATGCCCTGTAGTTCAAGAGCTTGTAGGCAAGTCAGCACATTGCCCAAAACAAAGCCAGTAAGCAGAACAAAAGCCCAGGGTTGACTGCTCTTGAACAGATGATCTTTATGAATGAGATGAATGTTTCTGGAACAGTAAAACCATTGAAGCTGCCTCCACAGCTCTCACATTATCAACAGAACAACAGGGTCTCTACACCCAAGTGGAAAGAAAATGCCTGTACGGCTTGCATGTGGGTATTGCAAGTAAAATTAAAAGCTTGATGAAATGTAGCAAAAGATCAGAGAATCAGACCTTCCTTTCAACTTGTGGTTAATATTCATCCTCAATGAAGCCAAATGTTACATTAGCCTAAATGGAAAACCATGTAGAATTATGCTATCAATTAGAACACCTCATTAGCTGGTCTGGTGATTCAGAACTGCTGATGGAACTGAACTCAAGGCTTGAAAACACCTTGATCAACGCTATCCTTGGCTTTTAGGCATTAAGGATGTATATGCAATCTCCCAGAAAAATTGTTTCAAGCCGAGGTGAACATCCCAAAATTGTCACCACACAGTGTCAGAATCAGAGGGCTTAATTGTACTCTCAAACCCATTCTCATCAAGCTCTACTACTGCCAGGCAGCTGTCCTATAGACTGTGGGCATGCTCAGCCTTGGCACAGCTCCATCAACTTAAGTGAAGTTATGACAGGAATAAATATGGATCTATTTTTGGTACTGCAGTCATTTTGCACATTCACATCCATCTTTTGTCCCTGATTAGTATCAAATCTGGAAAAGCCTGATCCCATCTGCACATTTATGTTACTATTCTATGAAGGAACCCATAAAGGTGTAAATGAGTAAAGGTGTAAGCCCCATAATTTTTTGCTGTGTTCCCCCAAGAGGAACAGTAGAGATTAGAAACAGGAATGTGGATAGCAGCATTATATAATTTGGCATCCTCTCACCACAGCAATTATAATCTGTACATGTGAGTTCTTTATATAGAGCAGTGAGAAGAGGAGGAAACCTTGGTTCTGTTCCCAGCTCTTTTGACAGAAATCTTGTCTGCATTACACTAATTCTGATCTAAAATTCTGTTTGTAATCCCCTGATATGCTTCTAATTCACACTGGGTTTAATTCCACTTCATTTTATAACGGTGTCAAATATTAAAAAATATACAAGCCAAGTTTCACCTGGCCAAGAACATCTGTTCTACTCATTTTCAGAAAATACACAGGAAATTTCACTGGCCACACTAGTAATACAAGCAGATGCTCTTGCATGGTGACAGAAAATGGCACCATTTTAAATTAGCATCTTCTGAACAACGCTCACATTTAATCCCACTTCTGTACCAGAAAGCTTCATGGTTTTGTAATGTAAGCCTGTAGTAGTGCTTCACTCAATAGCTTCCTAAGTTTCTATTGTCACAGCAAATGCACACTCACAGCTTTGAATTCATTATGCTCCCATTGCTTTTGGATTTGTAGCCATATCAGTTTCTCACAATCTAATAAAAACTGGGCTCAGCTGTCTTGAGACACACACTGATAGGGGTTCTGTGATGGGCTTTGGAGAGGTCTATCTCTGACTCTGCATGTAAAGGTCATTCCTCAGACTTAAACTCATGAGGAACAGGACTGAAAGGGATGAGGAATGCAAGAGCTTATTTGAATTAATGCTTTCTGTGGTGGGGTAAGATTTACATGCTTACTGTTTGTGCTGTAGTCACAGCAGTGACCACTGTGTAAAGCATACACACATGAATAACCCTGATGTTCCTAACAGAGGAGCTCTGTCAGGCCAACCTATAGCTCACCTTGCCCATCCCTGTGTCTGTGACCACAACAATAGACATCATCTCTCCATGCCACTAACAGCACCTGGAATAAATACTGCAATACCATTTTGGAAACAGACTTGCAAATCATGTCTTCCCAACAGAGCTGTGCATCTGGGTATTCTTAATCTATTCATGTATCCTTTGTTTCCACAAGGTTTATAGTACTAGCTTCTATATTATTTTATGCCTGACATGACATTGCCTATGGGTTCATGTGTTTGGAAAAACAAAGAAAACATCTGTGACTAATGAGCATATCACAGAAGAAAGGTGATGGTGATGATATAAATACCACTAACTGCTCTTGACTTTAAGAACCATCAAGTTAAGATGAAATATGAAGGAGAGGACCTAAAAAATGCTCTCTTCCCTCTGCTGCTATTCTCTCTACCCTCCTGAGAAGTGGCATGTTAAAAATAGCTACCACTTACAAGCTAACAACCTCACATCATCAGGTAGTCACCTTCTGTAACCTTGCTGGCACGTTTCAAATGCACCTGCTCCATCATCTGGAAGAGTTGTCAGAGCCTAAAGGTAGAAACCATCTGAGAAGCAGATCACAAGAAAAGGCTGTATTTCAAAGCCTTTTTACAACTGGATCTGCTTAAGCATTCCAACCCAGCCTCAGCTGCCATCAGTCTCTCCCACATCAGCAGTTCTGAACAAACACAAATTGGCCAGATTATCATTAAGCAACTTCAGCTATTTTGTACAGAGCAAAGTATCACTACTCAAACTAAATGGCAAGCACCAGATTTTCACTTGCCCTAAATCAATGTCGTTTCCCTACAGCCAACATCAGAATTTGACTTCCAAATTCAAAGTATTTATCAAAATCTTCCTTACAGAACAATTCCAACCCTATCATATACTCACATTATCTCCATTCCCCTCAGTACACATTTCCTATCAATTTGTATGAAAAAAATCCTCTTGCCTACTGAGCCCAAGCATCCAGTTCAGCTGGTGCTGCACATGCAGTTCTGGAGCCATGGAAGAAGTGCTTGTGGTGCTCATCAACTGCCAGCTGATATCAGGAAATGATGAATATCACCCTACACTTTCATGTTTTTGCCAAGTACACTTCAGAACCCAAGCCTGCAGGCAGCCACTCTGCCATAGAATCCAGAAAAAAAAAAGGGAACATTTCCATAGGGCAACCACTCAGGAGCAGTTCTCTGCTGGAAGTCACCTGCAGTGCACTATATAATGGCACTAATTGCAATATGACAAACACCAGTTATTTCTAAACATGTTACCAAAACAATTAATATACAAACCTAGATTGTTCACAGTGGTATCAAAGGAAACAGAGAAAGTGCTCAACACAATGCCCTGAATATGAATGCTGCCTACCTCCACAGCTCCTTTAAAAAAAGATTTGTCCTGAGTTGATGTTCAGGGAAAATAAAGGCACATCTTCGGGGTAATGGTTCTACTGAAATCCTTAAACCAAAAAGTTCAGTAAAGCTTCTTCAGATTTACAGCCATAACTCAACCATCAACCCAACAGCCATGACCATTCTTGAGAGTCAATATCCCCAAAACCAACCTCCATCCCCACTGTGATGACCTAGCAAGGGAATTTGATGAGGATTACCTAACCCACAAACTGGGAGGGGGGAGAGGAAAAACCAGCAAAAAGTAATAATTCATTTTATTTTGAAAAATTACATGTGCATTTGAGGAAGAGGTTTACTTGCACCTGCCAAACATTACACTCAGTTTTAAACCAGAACGCCTAAATTATCATTTTGCAAGGAAATGTACAGGAAATAGTTATTCTTTAATCACTCTATTAACCTAGCACAGAATAATCAAATTTAAAGTGCTGCAGGGCCACTGTGCAGCCTCATGCATGGCAGGATCAAGCCTCCCTTCTCCAATTTCCTTCTATTTCCTTTGTTCTCCCATTCTCCCATTAGCAAACTGGTAACTAACTCTCTGCTGTTCTAACATTGACTTTTTCAAGAATTTTTAATATCCACCACCCAAAACTGACATAAAAATCTACTCAAGAATGCTTTCCTAATATTTTTTTTCCTACCAAATCAAAGGAGGTTCCCAGTGTAATGATTAATGACGTGTTTGTTGCCTTAAACAGCTTTGATATTTCAACATTTACCAATTTTATTTCTTTTAAGGTGACAGGTTTCCTGCCACCCTGAGTTTTACCCATGATGCTGTACTGAGCTCACATGGTTTAAAGCCCCATTATAAGGACCTGACAACCTTGCAGTTATCTTACACATCCCATCATATGATTTTTAATAACACTGCTCTCAATGTCTGGAATATTTTGGGAAGGTATTCAGTGTCCAAACACCTCAAGGCCATGTTGAAGATCTGGCTGATGTTTATCACTGGACAACAAACAACAAGCCAAAGGCATAACACTGAGAGAGGAATTTTCTGGATTTCCTATCTCCTCTTGAAATTTTACTAGCAAGGATCCTGTAGCACACAACCTTTTTTAGAATAAATGGCACACAGATGATGGAATGATTTTCTGTGTTCTGAGACATAATCATCTCCTGTATGAGAATTAACATGAGCTTTGTTTATTCCAGCAATAAAACAACCTGTATTGAGGCTTGCCCAGCTGTCTAGAAACTCAACTGATTCCACTGTAAAAGCAGGTGTAGTCAATCATTCCTGTCACAACATGAGTACATTACTGGCTGCTGGCAAATGGGTCAGCTTCTCACAGGCAAAGCACTCCTCAGCTGCTCTGCTTCCTTCCATCCCACTTGGCACATGAAACAACACTGCTACAGCTGCTGAATTTCAAAAGGCATCCATCTGTTTAACTTCCTAAAATGACTTTAAAGAGTGGGACACAACAAACACATCTGCTACCTCAGCACGTTAAAAAAGATCATCTGGAAATTAACTGGGAAATTATAAATCTTTTTAGATAGGGATCCACAGTGAAGTTCCAATACATGTGTAACATCTGTTCCACCTTCAATTATAGCTCAGAGCTTTGCTCCTCTGGCTTTCTGAAGAATCAAGGTAGGCTTTAGTTGTAACCAGCTCTCTCTCTCTCCTTATCTCACTGCAAGAGTTTGTTCAGGAACACATCACTGGGCATCCATCTCTTCAATTTTGTCACTCGTGAAAGACTCAACTGGATAAAGCCTTGAGCACAGTGGTCTGATCTCATCATTGACCCTGCTCTGATTAAGTTAGACTGAAAACCTCCTGAAGGCACTTTCAATCTGAATTAGCCCAACTATTCCCAAATAAAATAAAAGAGAAAAAAAATTAAAATTCCACTAGTATCTACTGGAAGAACTCGAAGTGGAAATCAGCTATGAACAATAACCTGGGTCCATCACAAGAAAATGTTTCGGCAGGAGGGCCAGCAGAAGATACCAGAGGTTCAGATTTTAGGAAGAAAATGGTAGCACATGTTTAAGTGTGATCTTCCTTTCAGCTCTTCTCTTGCAAACACAAATGTTACCACTTTGAATTATGTGAACAGATGCTTACATCTAGGATTTGCAATTTACATTAACCTAGCCTGCATTAACAGTGATTTCCATACCAAATGCAAACTACAGTGCATGTTTTTACCCTAAGGTATAACATATGTGTAACCTGCAGCACCAGGACATCTCAGGAAGTTCCTTGGCTACCTGCTGCACTCTCAGCAGACTCTTCAGGCATCCCAATTTCATCTGCAGAGCTCAGGCAGAGCTGGTGTAACACAGCCCAGGGGAGACGTGCATCTTGCACAGGTCTGTGGGCACCAGAAAGGCTGGCAGAACACTGTGAGCCATGACAGATCCCACACAAGGAGCTGCCATATCCATTGGGGAGGTGAGAGGAATTTACAAGGACACAGAAGAAAAGCAGCCCTGGGGAATGTGTTACCACCAAACTGGGAATCAGGTGAGGTGCTCTGGCAAAGTGCTTGTGAACTACAGGCCGAGACAGACCTTCAGTAACAGGAATTAGGATTTGGTACTCAATATTAGAGCAAAACCTCTGAAGTGCAGCACTTTGCAGCAGTGCTAACACTGTTCTGCATGTATACAAATGAGAAACCAATTTTTCTGTGCTGTAAATAGTTTGTGCAATTAATAGCAGTTAGCTGTTCCTGTCTTTTTCCAATTACAGACTCAGGAAAAAAGGGCATATTAAGTTACTTCATGCAATTTTGGACCACCTACTGTTAGAAGTGCAATTTGAGGATGAGCTGCTACTGCTAATTATCAAAATTAAAACCCGAAATAGCAACGTTCACTTTTAAAAGTGAGACGATTTTCCTACTGCAGGCATAACTTTCCACTGCTCTCCCCTGCCAACAGTTATCACTTTTGTCTGAGATTTCTGGACTGAAACTTTGAACACAGAAATGCTATCATCCAGAAAACCTTTCAAAACATTTTGGGTCACCATTTTGGGTCTTTCAAAACAAAGCCATTTATTTACCCTTGGCTAATTACCTTTTAGTCTCCCTGCACAGACGCAAAATACTTGTGTTTCTATTTTGTCTTTTCTTTGACATTTTCAGACAGCTGCAGCCATTTCCAAAATCATCATCATGTTTCCACCACGATGTTTGGAAGAAAATTTCTCCTGGACAGTACCATTGTTAGTACAACAATTAAAAAATTACAGCTGTTATATGCATATGCATGTGTGCACACACACATCTTGTGAGCTGAATAAAAATGTGGTGATGTCCAATTTGACCTGAGAAAACCAGAACACCACTAAAACATGAACAGGAAAAGTTCAACACTATTTGCAGCACAGCACCACCAATTCCAATCTTTCTTACCCTGTGCTGAACAAGCATTTCCAATTCAAAGGAGTAATTAGCACTCCGTAAAAAAATCAGAGCACTAGCAAATACCAAAGCTTTAACTCGGCATTAGCAAAGATCAATGAGAATTCATCACTCTAAGCCCACCATGAGCACTTACTGCCCAAACACACTGGGAGTGCTGGGACAGGCAGGACTGCCTACACCACCCATGTTGATCACAGGAAGCTTAAACATCATTAGGAAATAATTAAATAGCACATATCATTCTCCTAAACATCATTATCAACTTCTTAAAACCCACCAAGAGACCCTTCACTCCAAGACCTCATTCTCAGTCACTGATCATTTTAACTTTAACACTCTGGTATGAAGCACACAGTGCCAGTGCTCACCTCAGGCTGGAAATTTTGGAATGCCTCAGCCCGAATGCCAGAACCAAGGCAGAACCATGTGTCATCACTCAGCCATGTCCAAAAACACCAGTGAGCTTTGCTTCAACAGCTCAGACACTCCAGAGCTTTGAACAAGGAACTCAGGATTGGGCAAGGTAATTATGTTTGTGCCAGAAAAAAGTTTCACTTTCTGAAAACACACACAACAGGGCTGATTTTAAAATCACTTCGTTTTACACATGCTCCTTAAGAATGCTTACATTCAGCAGCTGAGGCCTGCTGAGTCTGCTCTGCATTGCTGCCACGAGTGGGGGACCAGGCCCACAGCTGAACTGAGCACTCCCCAGTCCAGGGGGACCAGAGGGAACAAAAAGAGGTTTCTAAGCAGCAGGGAGGATAGCAAGGCTCAAAGAGAAAACCTGTATGTGGAGCTGGAGCTGAGAGCATGGGTTACAGAATGGAGATGGAAACTGGTTCTAAAAGTGTGAAGAGCAGAGCCAATGATGGGAACAGGACTGGGATGAACACCCAGATATGAAGAGGGAGAGCCTGAGGACATGGAAGCTCTGAATCTGTGAAACACTACACAGTGTATGCCCCAAAACCAGGTTCACACTACATGCATGAAGTTAGTAAAATACTAATTGTAACTTTCCTGGTGTTTCAGGCCCATATTCACATAACAGAGACTACAGCACCCCCATAAACATCCAGACCTCATCCAGAGATCAGGTGAAGCACATTACTGCCAATACAGAATTTAGATATTAAACTGATCAGCTCTATGCACTGGGAAGCACACACCAGGAAAAATCCGTGACGGTGTCAGGAGGGGAGGAAAATACAAATTTTGCCATTAGGGACAAATTTAGTTAAGTATAGTAAATAAAGCTGAGAGTCTCACATATTGTTCTTTCTTAATTAAGCATACTATTAAATAACTGGTGCCTAACTCACTGCTCTACAAAGCCAGCATTGGAACAAACAGTTTATGCTCATGCCCTTAAAATCTGTATCATCATGACAAATAGGCTTTATGTCACAAAATGTAAAAAGCAGGTATCTGGGACATGTATTTGGTCTTCCCTAAACTTCAGGTTCTTAACCTTAGAATTTCAGCAACCCAAATAGTCTTTTAACACTTTGTTTGTTCAGTAAATTTGATATTGTTTAACAGTGTATATTGGATGGTATATCAAAGAACTTCAGAGCGTTGCACAGAAGGTTTGCAGGGACTATTCTCATCCTGGGAAATCAGCAGATCTGTACACAGCCCACACACCCCATCCCAGTGCTCCACACAAGCATCCCCATTGCCTGCCCCAACCCTTTCAGCATGGACAGGATCACAAAACATCCTGAGCTGGAATGGACCCACAAAGACCACTGAAGTTCAACATCCCACCACAGGCACAGCAGCAACTGCAAGGCCATCTCTGCAGCCAAGGGATGCTGGGGTGAGTCCCACACAACTCTGTCTCTCCAGGGAACGAGCAGGCACAAGATCAGCTCTGCCAGCCATAACCTGCAGAGAGGGAGGACACATTGTCAGCACAGCCAGGATCACCCATCCCTCAGAGCTGGGGAGGCAGCAGCTGTACCAGGTGTGCTCCAGTGCCCATCACACCCTTCTGCACAGCTCCCCTTCATGCCTTAAGTTTTTTGTTCTGTTCTGCTTTAGTGTGTAACTCTCAGCTTCATATTATGTGTTAGCAAGTTCTCTTCATAGGGTAGTCAGACACAAACAATTCTCTCCAGCTCAAGATTCAAGGACAATCGTTCCTAGCCTCAGGCCCAAAGGCATAAAAAATGTAAAAAAGAGGAGGGCAAGCAAGGACGATGGAACTTCATCATTCCAAGTTATTAATTGAACAGTTAACCTTAATATGCAAATGGACCATCACTTTAAAAAGTGTGAAACCCCGTGCCCAAAGCCCCTTTTCTGTGTCCATCTTGAGGCCCATCCTGGCAGGGCTGCAGCCGGGCTCTGGCATTGCCAGAGTGTGGCCTTTGAAGGCCTTTCCATAAATACCTACTTTACTCCTCTAATTTTGTCTGGCCTCTGTTTCAGGTCAAACTGATAAGGCATCACCCTCCCTCAGCTGACAGCCTGAGGTGCAATGTCACCTGCAAATGGGTCACCAAGCCTCCGACCCAGTCCCCACGGCAGCCGGGCCCGCTCCCCATGACAGCCTGGCACCGCGTCAGCCAGGCTTGGCAGGCGAGGCTGCCACGGGCTCCCTGGATAGCGAGCAGGCAGGGGGACAAACAGCAGATGGCTTTTCCTATCTCCACAACAATTTAATCACGGCGGTCGTGACGACACTGACGAGCCCCACGACACCTCCAGCGCCTCGCTGCAAGGTGAGCGAGCTGCTCCTTCCCAAGGGCAGCCCTTGTGACCGGCCAGGAAGCGTTTGAAGGGTCTGTATGAAGTCGGGACACAAGCCACACTCACTCAAACTTGAGCTTCACAGCAGGAACAGAGCACAGCCATTTAGGTAAAAAGGAAAAGCACTTTGTGCAGGAGAGTTGTGCCCCTGGAAGGGAAGGATATGGGATGGGTGCCTGGTGCCACTGCTGAGCTCCCCTGCACATGTAGGCGAGCTGGCCTGACAGCTTGGCAACCGCCTCAAATCAGGCTGCCCAAAATAGAAATGAGTAAAATTAGTTGCTGCTTTGGAAATGCATTTCTTCGTTTTCTCTTTATGAACTGTAAAACCAGATAAAAATGTCTGCGCACTGTCCAGGGCAATGTGACAGCTCTGTTAACAGAAGCACCTCAGATGCTGAGATGTTACCAGATAGAGATTTCATTTAAGCATGGGACCATTCTCCACCGTGCAATTAATGCTGATCTACATTTGTGTGACCCAAAGCCAGGTTCCTCTGCACTAAAGGGGATGTGGGGATGCCACAGCTGATATGTGGGCAAATCCAAAAGGAAGGAAAAAGCAGCAGCTACACTCCTGTACAGAACAAAGACTAATAACTGTGTCATCTTTTCCCAGTCTTGATTGAAATTAGGAAACAAATAAGTTTAAATTGGTTGTGTTTTGCGAAGTTGGTCAGAGCATGGTGTTGATAACATCAAGGTTATGGGTTCAATCCCTGTATGGATCATTTACTTAAGAATTGGACTCAATGATCGTTTTGAGTCCCTTCCAAATCAGAATATTCTGTGAATCTGTGTTTTCAACTCCTTAGCAAGACAAAATTAAAAATCCCAGTGCACAATAGTTGACTTTATATCTGCTGAAGGGTACAGCTAACATCAGTCCTCCAGGCTAGTCTACAACCTTGGGCTCTTGGACATATCCTGGGGATTTACACACATGGATGCAGCAGCAGCTAAAGAAAACAGCTGTAATTATTCCCAAACCTGTATAAATCACAACAGGGGACCAGCTGGAAGCGGGGATAGAGAGCCAAAGTTTGACAAATGGAAAAGACAAAACCACTGGAAAAAACCTTTGGGATGTGTAAGCAAGCTAATGAAGAGCAGAAATAAATAAAGTTTAATAAATAGCTTATATATAAAAATATCTGTAAAGCAATCTAAAATAACAGCTTTCTCTTTTGATGTCACTACTATTTGTTTTGAGTTCATGTTTATGGCACTACCAAGCCCCAAACAAATGAGATGAAAAGTGGGGAGGGTTATGCAGATAACATTGTTAGGGAAGGAAGAAATAAAGGAAGGTACTGTTTATCTTTCCTTTTACTCTCAGTATTTTGATTCCCTGCCCCATAAACAGGAGGGTGAGGGAACTCTAAAGCCGTTTGTGACTTTGAAAACTTAGTTCTGTTCCCTTGATCCAAAAATTCCACAAAATATTTCTCCTCGTCTCAATATTATGCTTTACCACCTAGAGCCAGAGCACAAAGGGCAGCAGTTTCCAACATGTGTGTGCACAGGCACAAACCTTTGTGTGGCAGAGCCGTGCTGGGAGCAGATAATTACAGCAAATAAAAGGCAGCTCTGGATATAACAATGTGGAAGCAAATCCAATTGCTAAGGACATTGGCTGAAAACAGCCCTCAGAAACAAAGAACCAGCCACATTAGAGCAATCTTTCATACTTGTATAAAATAAGTAATTGAGTCACGGACAGGGTAAAGCCTGGGAGCACAAAGAAAGATCACAAGTCAAAGCTGGAAACTGTCCCAACGGACCCATATTTCAGCTCCCTCTCTGTTTGCTATTCTTCCCACTCCGGGTTTAAGCACAGCAGCATCACAGCTCGTTATTAGTCTGTAATCAAGGCAATTAGAGCTCTCGAATTCAACCTGAAGATGCACTGGGCAAAAAACTGGCAAGGCAGCAGGAACGATCCCCTCTGAATAATCCGAGCACTGCTCCACACGATGCTGATAGAAAACGGTCCCTTTGTGCCCAGGGGCCTGCCAGAGGGCTCACTTTAGAGAAAATGTTATCTTACACACTATAAATACGTGAAAATAAGATTAGAGGCAGCTCTTGTGACAGCAATTTGCCATGTCAATACACCCCCTCACACTCTGCCCAGATTTTTAGCTCGCTAGTGACTCAGAAGCAGAGTGGCACTGCCAAACCCCACCACTTCCCTGCGTTTCCCATCCACTTGTACTATCCAAGGACTGCCCTCACCCTCACCTGACTTCACTCTGGCTATCAGAGATGGAGTCAAGCACTCTGCCACTATTTGGGAACTGTGCAGAACAGGACAGATTCTTTATTGACCTAGTTTGGCCCTGTGACATCACAGCAAATGTTAATCAGGAGCAATGTTAACATTACAAAAGTCTCTTACAAAAGTAGACATTTGGAGCATTTCCACTGAAAACTAAATGCAGTCACTTGTCGATTTTAACTCCTCCCATATTATTACATATTACTAAAAATCCTCAGCATTCTGTCGGATAACTGCATTCATTGCTTCCAGTAAGAAAGAAGCTACTGAGTGGGAGAAAAATAACCTTTTTTTTTTTCTACATTAGTCTGGGTTGCATACTTGATAGAGTTATTTCCCAGATAACCCAGTAGTTATTTCTATTTATACTGAGTGTGGTTGTCTTTGCTACAAATGAAGATCCAAAACGGGTGGCAACTATAGTGTAGCTGCTAAAACATGCAAGAGAGGCATAAGGACACACTGCAAAATGTGACTACTGTCCATAAAGCTATTCTTGATGGGCAAAATATGGTCTACTTGTTTCCTAAAGAAAAACAGAAAACATCAGCACATCAGCTCACCTCACAGTCAAAATTTGGCTGGACACTCTCAAGAGCTAAGGGTAATGTATTTCCCCTAGGGTAAAGTATTTAAAATATAGGTAAGTGGAGACAACATCCTTGGGTAGTAAGTTCCAGATTTGAGTAAGAATGTACAGAAAACCTAAATCAAGACCTTTGTCCTTCCATAAGTCTTTTAAGCTCAGTCTCTGGAAGCACTTTCCAAAGATAACCCAGTATCTGTAAAGTCATTGTTGTTCTCTGAGATACCCCTCAGGAGATACAGCAAGCACTGAGTGATGGTGTGACAGCAGTTTTACATCCTTTGTACCTGTTATGAAAGGGTTGACTTCTGCTGAGATTCCTGAATTACAGGCTCTAGAAAGGTCTGGCTGCTGCCACCCTGGAGCAGCACCAATGAGCCAAAAATCATGGTGGGAGGGAAGGAGGCAGCAACGCCAGGAGCAGACTGCACTGCCTGTGTCCCTGGCACCTGTGCAGAGCAGGGGGGGAAGCCTGCACCCTCCCAGGGCACAGCAGCACACTCCCACGCACACTCCCACTCCCAGATGGCCTCCACACAACCCTTCCAACATAAATTATTTTAGGATTTTAGCAATTAAGCCACAGAGCCCAGATTTCTGTCTCGCAATCAGGAGTGCAACTCCCGTTTTTTAAAAACCAGGAAAAAAAGCCTTAAACAGACAAACGTCCCTGCCAAACCAAAAATAATCATAATAAAGTATTCCTGTTTCTACAGCAAGTCACCTAAAGCATTCAAAATACCGCCCAGGAGTTTGTTCTGTTGACAGCTCTGTGTTTACACCTGCTGCTTTTCCTTGTCCTGAGTCTGGCAGGAAACAAAAGCAGGAATGGAAATCATCTCTGTGCAGCTGAAATTAAAGGGTACAAGAGAAGGAACAGTGCAACAAAAGGCACATGAGGTGTCACCCCAGTTTTTATTGCTGCTTACAATGTAGAAGATGGCACAGGCAGCCCAGTAATTCAGAGGAGGGGAAAAGGCAGCTACAGAGTTTCAGCCCAGTTAGTGATGAGTTCCCCTAAGCTCAAGAACCTGTAATTCAGGACACTTTCTTTTGAAGACATTGATATTAGAGCACATCACCACATCCACCCTGCAAATCTTTTTATTGAGGAGCTGGTTTTGCTTTAAACCTACTGAAGTGAGACAAGAAACACAGTGAGTTGCAGGAGAGAATTCTCTCAATTTCTCTCCTTCCTGGAAAGAGACAATTGGGCTAAAAGATTATTCAGATAAAATGAACTGTGTTAGAGATAGGGACCAGACCTTAGCAAGCCCTCAGGTAACCACTTACATTTAAATGCCTGTAGCAGTAAGCTCCTGGTAACATAAACATTAAACAGACATTTCTGAAGCCTAGCACAGGAAGACAAGGGCTTTTATACTTGCCTGCTTGCTTTTAATAGTGGATATACAATCCTTACATTATATAATTCAAGTTTTCTCACTCAAGTCTTGAAAATTGTTATTGAAAATGCAGTAACAATCTGCATTGTCCATCCCCTGACACTGACTCAGAGATAGGACTGACAAAGCCACCAGGACCAGCTGTGTGTCCCTTTCCCAGTGCACACGTGATTCCAGCTTCCCAAAAGCCAGGCCTTGAGCTGCTGCAGTTCAGAGAGAGCCCTGCACAGGCAAAAGGAAACATCTGTGCTGCTCTGAACCAAAACAGCCTGAACTGCAGTGGCCCAGCCTCTCCCAATTCACCTCAGCCACCCCAGCCCAAATCAGGCCTGGAGTCGTGACCCTGTGCTGCTCCCAGCATCAGTCACCCTGTGACTCACAGCCCTCTGTGAGCTGATGCATCCTGCCATGTGCCAGAATGTGCCCTGCTGTTTGACAAGGCTGTCAGGTCACTGTGGAGAGTCACCAGAACAGCTGAATCACCCTTTTCCAGCTCTGGCTGCTGTCACTGTCCCAGCTCTGGCTGTCCTTGCCCTGGTGTCTCACCACATTGGCCTGTGTGGAGCTGCTGTCGAAGCTCCTGGAGCCCATTAAGAGATCACTACTGAGGGCTGGCTTTGGGAGAAAGGTTGTGAGCTGAGTTTTATGGGCAGAGGCTTTACCTGCAAAACAAGGAGTCCACCAGAACTTTTCCAAAGAAAAGTCAACAGAAAGCAAAACTTTACCATGAGCACAGATGCTCCTCCAAGCCTGTTAAAAGCAAGTCCTTTCTAATGGATCTGATAACTTGAATAATTAAACCCCTAGGTCAGGCTTTTGTGAAGGCTCCTCCAAGCCTGTTAAAAGCAAGTCCTTTCTAATGGATCTGATAACTTGAATAATTAAACCCCTAGGTCAGGCTTTTGTGAAGTGCCACTTCTCGTGCTATCTCAGCAGTACCACGGTACAGAGAGGCAAGGAGCAAAAATAAATGTGAGTGACAGATTCACATCTGAGGCTGACATCTAGCTATAACATCAGGTAAGTGCAGGATCAACACGACTGAGAGGCATCAAAGGAGATGAGATATTGTGCAGGACCAATTCTTCTCTCCTTCAAAGGCAAAAGGTATTTTTAAAAAGGCTCAAGAACCAAAGGACAAAAAAATCCAGGCTATAACCTTTTTTAAAAAAAGACTATGCTTTTAAACTGGACGTTATGCTAAGGAGTAGCTTTGTGACACTGACAGGACTAAAAATGGCACAACTGATAACACAGAGAACTCTGTTTTCTATATTCAGCTCAGCCCCACAGTTCTGTATACCAGATCACTCAGGTTTGTGTTCTACCTCCAGACCCTTTGCTCTTGCTCCTTAATCTCCAGATAAATCTCTGATCCTCATGCCATGCTGCCAGGAATGAGTAGCACGAGGCTGGGCTAACGTTTCTTTTCCTTTCTGGCCTGCAATTGTACAAATCACATCTTTACACCTTTTCCATCACTGCTTGCCCATTTATTTCTCAATGCACTTTACCCAAAGGCTTGCCCAAAGTTTCACTTCCTGGCAGACATGAATAGTGAAGTGAATCAAATATCAGGCTGAGACTATTGCAAAGAGATCTTTCAATACCAGTAATTTTTGTGAATAGTGAAGTAAATCAAACATTAGGCTGTGAATACAGCAAGGAAATGTTTCAATACCAGTAATTTTTGCATTCGAGCTGAAAAAAAAAACCAGGATGGAAAACACTTATTGCCTGAGTTTTGCAAAACAGTGTGGCTTCTCTCTACCATTCTCAGTGTACAAACCATGTATTTTGGGAACAGTCAGCCATTCCCACTGCTCTCAGCTGGCATCTTCCATGCCATAACTCGGCCTCTGCTGAGAAGTTTGCTGACCTCGCACCCTGTTTAAAGCAGTCACTCTGTCAGTCAGTTACTGTCCCCAGCATGGCACAGCAGAAGCACCACCATCACTTTCTGCAAGCTTTCTCCTTCCTCCCTGACAGCCACGAGAGCCATGCCTGGAGCACACCCATCCCTTCCAGATGCACAGAACAGTGTGCTGGTTCCTGCAACTCAGCAAAGGATGATTTCTAAACCTTACCAAGAAAAAAAAAAAAAAAAAAAAAGCCTATGCCATTACAAATGGCCATTTTGGGGCATAAGCTGGAGTTGGGCACATCTTATCTTAACATGAGCAACATACACATCCTGGAGAATATCCGTAAGAGAGATGGGAGTCTGGCCAAACGTGGGGAGGGCCTTTGCTAAGATGACAGGATGAGGAGCTTAAGTGTATGTATTTGAAGATGAGAAGGCTACAGGGGGGATCTTCTTGTGCTCTGTAAGTACCTTAAGGGGGATCACAAGGATCTGGTGGACGGATAAATTTGAACTAAGCAGCAAGAGAACAACATGTGGACAATCCCAGGCTTTCAAATAGAAGTAATTTATATTAAACAAAACCGTGGTGGTTTAGCCAAAGTGGGCTGCTATCTAGCAATGTGGGATTTTTTTTTTTTTTTTTTTTTGTCCAGGAGACTTCTTCAGCATATAAATAATGTAATAGTCAAGAAAATAAAAACAGATTGCTTGGGTTGCAGTGGTATCTATGGATATGTATGGGATTAGATGCTCAAACACGATAGGTTTGCTCATGCATACAGGGTTTATATTTAGCATCAGTAAGGAATATCCTTTTCTCAGGTTACTACATGGATTTCAAGAGATAGCAGCTTGTGGTAGAAAACAAATAGATATAGCCTTAATAAACAGAGGATGTGGAATATTTTTCTAGCATCCAATTGTACAGAATAATTTGTAACACACAGACAGAAACATTAAAGACACACTTATGGTATCACCCTTAAATGACAGAACAGTAGAGCAAGAAGTTGAAATCTCTCACCTGCCTAAGTCTAAACCTCAGGGGTGTGGAGACCCCATCACAGAGAGCCACTGTCCCCCCTGCCAACACTGAACACTGCAGCATGATCAAAACACCCTGATCCTCCCTTAGCTGCACCTTGCAGATGTTCTTAACATACTTTTACTGAATGCTCAATGTCCAGCCTGTGCTGTGAAGTAAAAGCAGGAAAAAAAAAATCTTTAAGCCCATCGTAAGGGCTAACATTTTTAAACTAAAAGGAGGCTGATTTAGATTAGATTTGCTTTTTGTGATGAAACACTGGCACAGGTTTCACAGAGAAGTGGTGGATGTCCCATCCCTGGAAACTTTTAAGGCCAAGATAGATGGGGCTCTGAGCAACCTGGTCTAGCTGAAGATGTCCCTGCTCATTGCAGGAGTTGGACTAGATGACCTCTAAAAGTCCCTTCTAAACCTGTTATTTTTCCCTCTCAAAAACTACAACAGGTTGAAAATATTATGTGCCATGTGCAGAGTGACTTACTGGAATCCTTTCTGAAGAGAAAGTCTTGCCAGTGGCCAAGAGCTGGTGTTTTATTTTTATTGGACTGGGAGTTTTATGTCACCTCCCTGCATCCGTTGAGATGAAATTTGAATCTGCTGCTGCCGTTTCACCTCGGGTGCCTTGACTTTCTTGTACTAAACAGGAAGCCCTTGTCAATACAAAACTATTTGCACTGGCCTCCCTAGCCTGTGCTGTGTCTAGATAATTCAGCCTAATGAGGGATTATTTCCTGTGTTCGTGGCTGACAACACCCAAAGACATTCTGGGATTGTGCAGTGATAAAAACTGAACTACATTAGGCCCATAGCACAGAGCTGTTAATTTTAAATAGAGAATAGAAGAGAGAATGGATACTGCTCCACAGCATCCAAAAGTCACTGAGATTTGTGCTTGAGCCAGGAAATTAAAACAAAACCAGGCTTTCTGGTTTAGGACTGACATCTTCACTAAACCCACTGAGCTCCATTAGCTTACCTATGTGTTAAAATGCAGAGGAGCAGCAGAAGCAATGTGTGTGTGATTACAGGCTAATGAGAGTGTGACTTTTGTCCTCAGTGGATGCAGCTGGACTAAAAATAATTCCGTTCCTAATATGCAACATCAAAGGTCAGTCCAAACAAAAGACAAGGATCAAATCACTGGCAAAACTAACTAGTTTCTTGGCAGTTTCATCCCCAGGGAGCTGCTGGAAGAAGCAGGTTTGTCACAGGCTCTCTCACAGGCACCTGATGAGTGTGAGGTAAGGCCCAGCCTTTCCTTGCTCCACCAAAGGCAGCTGAGCCCAGACCTAAGCCAGTGGATTTAATAATAAATATTGCACATTATACATAATACACATAGTAATATCACTATTTCATTTCTTTCTCCATTTCAGAATACAGGCCAGTTATCCAGCATCTCATGTGGACATTATGGATGACTGACTTGCTCACCAGCAACTAAATCAGGGCTTGAGCCAATATGCTGCAGGCTGTAGCATATTTACAGCCTTTGGGATGTAACACAATGAACCCTCCCTCTATGGAGCAGAAATACCCACCGTGCTTGAAGAAGAAAGATGGCCCTGTATAAACAAGTCTGTGTATGTTCCAGATGAAGGAAATGAAGAGTGGCAATGCAGCACCTGCCATAATTCCAGCCAGCTGTCAGTCCAGCTAGGAAAACAACAGGATCAAAAGCAAGCCATTTTCTCCTTGTGTATTCATGCACAGAAGACATTTTCTTATCCTAATTCATTCCATTTTATAGTATCATCATTGAGATATGCAAATTATTGAAGCCAAACCAAATACTTTGGTTATTCTCCATCCACATCACCACTGGTCTTTATAGGGCAGATTTTGAAGGCTACCTATCAATTCTAGCTGCACTGCTGTTCACTTCTACAAAGAAACAGAGGGCTGCATGAGATGTAGGTTAAAAAACCCCAAACCATAAACTTTATAATAAGTTGTTGGACCACCTCCTTGGACCAAGGACAGTGTTTCAGACTTGCAGGAGCATCTTCATGTCTACATAGAAAAGAAGGGGAGACTGATGGCCCAGCATCCAGGCAAGCAGCTGGGCAGCTCTATTAAAAATACACTGTTACCTTGAGGAGAACCTGACAGGTTAATGAAACAGGAAAACTTCAACAGCCTTGGGAAACAATTTTATCCCACCTCCCATCAGCTGTTACTATGCAAAACCGGCACTGAAGCTAAAAAAGCACCACATAAGCTTAATTACTTCCCATATTTTTGATTGCTGTGACTATTTCTTCCAACCACACAAGACATTTTCTCTACTTTTTTTTCTGCAGTTTCTACACATCATTCTCTAGTTGCTGTTTCCAAGGCAATCTCACACTAGAATTTCAATGGTTTGAAGGAACTTGCAGGGTTCAGTCATACAAGGCAGGCTGAGTTGGTCTATAATCCCACTGCAGAAGGAATTATGAGTGTGAAAAGCAGAAAAGTGAAAGTATCAAATAAAAAAAAAAGCACGAGTCTTGTTGTACCTTCAAAACACAACAACAGATGCCCAGAATGCTTGAAGGTTGTATTAGTTGAGAAGTTAGCTTGAGAAGAGATCACCCTGGATGTAACACAAATCTACTTAGGACATAGGGTGGACACAGTAGGAATGATTATTTGAAGAAGATATGATTATGCTGAAAGCCAGGACCAGCTAAAACTCCTTTTGCCATCAAAGGGGAGAAACTGCACTGCTACAGCACACTGAGATCATCCAACGGTGTCTACCTAAAATAGTTCAGGTGAATCACATCCTAAAAATCCTTATTTCTGTTCTTTAACTATATAAGGAGCCCTAAGGCAGTCAGTTCAACTGCATATGTCTATGCTACAAAGGTTTAAAGAAAGATGAATTCATTTCTCATTAAAAGCAATTCTATCCAGAATCACAGAAAATTCCTTTAAGTTATGCAGCAGTGAGACACCTGAGGAAATTACTACCCTGAAACTGGAAATAGGGTCTACTTCCTTGATAATAAAAGTAGCTATCAGACCTCTTTGACCACATTTTAAAAAATTAAATTATCACAGTATTGCTATACCAAAAAGGCAATTACCAATATGTAAGAAACCAGATGACTCAATTCTACTGAAGGAAAATTCCCACAGTGAAGTTACAACTTCCACTCTAACAAAAGAAATGACAGGAGTTTTAAAGGAGAAAACAAAACAATACTCCACACAGCTATTGACTGTTTCTTCAAGATAAACTCAGTTCTTAATACAAAACTTTGCACCTCACAATAAATACAGATAAAAGGGTGAGAAATGAAGAGCACCCAACTATAAGTCCTTGGCTCTGCAGTAAGGTCAGTGAATGTGAAGAGAACATTGCTGCTGTTCATGCTGCACGTTTCAATCCAGTCTCCAGATTCCAAGCCTGGTAGGCGTCACAAGCATTAAATTTCCCAAGTAATAGCATAATTAAAAAACGCTACCAGAAAGAAGAATACACTTGACTACACATGCTTGGTTAATTCCCAGAAAACCCTGCTTCTCTCTGTTACTTTTTTGGATGCCGGAGTCTGTTCCTGTAATTCAAAAGTAAACAATTATTCAGGAAGGCAATTCAGGCAGCAATCAGACGGGAACCATCCGAGGAGCACGCACTGGTCCGTGGGTTCCCCAGCGAACGCTCTGACTCATCGGGCCAGACTCGGGGCCAGCGGGCAGCACAAGCTTTCGCTTTCACAAAGCACACCAGAAACGTCGGGCTGCACCAGGGAAAAGCTGGACCCAGCCCCTGCACATCACAAGCAGGAACCTTGGAATGCTGAACAGCCAGCAGCAGCCTGCTGACAAGGCAGTCAAGCCTACAGACAGCAAGGCAGGCTTACTAACCCAGCTCAGCTCAGCTCAGCTCAGGGATCAGCTCAAACCTCTGCCATCAAGCAAGGACTTCTGCCTTCTAAGGGCCTGGCTCAACTCAAGCAGTTTGTTTGATGCTTTTCCTAACTTGCAGGAGGAAGGAAAGGGTGGGAGAGGCTTTCATCCCCTCAAAACAATAGACTGTGAACCAACCAGAATATCTTCTCTTTTACCAGAGTTAAAAATGATGCTCCACAGAGACAAACAGAAAAGTGCAGCGCTTTCGTTTCAGAATCTGACAGAGCAGAGAAAGGACAGGGAGGATTTGGGGAGCCTCTGCCAAGTTCAGTCCCATCACACAAAGTCCTCACTCCCAGGAATTCCTAGGCAGCTGGCAAGAGAGCACACTGACACTAGGCAAGGAAACAGAGGTGAGATTTCCCTGACATTGCTTGCACAGGCTAAAAGCAATCAGCTCCTATTTCTATTTTGAGCTCTTCCAATCCCAGCTTGTCGTGGGCTGCTTGTAGAATCACTGCCAACAGCCCAAAACTGTGTGAGCCTGTCATGGCAGATCCCAACCTGGGGACAAGCTGTGACAATGGCTGCTCTGCAAAGGGCCACAGGGGAAGCCCCGACTGCAACCCTGGATTGAGGGCCAGTACCCAGCACCTGCGATGCTGCATTCTTAAGTACCAATGAACTTCCATCTTCAGCAGAAATTGCCCATTCACTTAAAGCTGCTTTCTGTTTCCCTGGGGACAAGGAAAAACCAGACCCTGCCAGCTTTATCTCTGCTCATGAATCACATCCCAGTCTTTTTAGTCTCCTTGACTACAGCTAAATAAAACAGGGGCAGGAATCGTTCGCCGGCCGTTAAGTGCCTGAAATAAGGCGACGACTGCATTGCAGCTGGGAAGTTTTATGGCAGGAAATACTGGGATGTGTGTTTCGTGCCCTGGGTTGTGGCATAAAGGGCATCAAGGGGAGGCTGAGGCTTCAAGATGTGTTGAGGTAGTGCTGGAGGATAAGGCAGGATGAAGGGAGCCAAGGGAAATCAGTCCTTGGTGGATGTTGCCACAGCAGAGCAGAGAGATGAACTGCCCCAGGACCTGGTGAACAGGGGGGATGGACAATTGGCAGCACCATGGCTAAATTCATCATTAATCAGTACAAACATAGCCTGCACGAGAAGGAATCAGTGATCCTTGTAGGTCCCTTTCAACTCAGAATATTCTGTGAGTCTGTGACCAAACAAACAGCCCATCTCCCACAAGCTGGACTCGATCTTTGTAGGTCCCTTCCAATCAGGATACTCCATGTTTCTAAATCTGAAGATGAGACTGATGGACATGGGGGACCTGAACTCCCACGAGTGATGATGGGCAAGAAAAATCTGGCTTCTGAATTAACATCTCACCCCCCGAATCCCAAAGTAATTTCTGCTGACTGGGTTAAGTAGCTCCCATTGCAGACACTGCCTCGTGCAATGCTTCAGTTTCATTCCAGTTTCAGGGATCCATCAGCCACTTAAACACACATCAAGAACAGCCTCCAAAGTCTGAGGTGACAACCACCCCCTCCCTAAAGAAACAATCATCTGAATAAGTTTTCATTGAAGAGGCAAAATACTGACTGTGTTTCCTCTGAGTAATTTATTCCTATTTCAAATAAATCCAAAAGGGCAAACCATGTTTTTGCTGAACTCCTAGGTCTGGGTGAACATGAACTGAAAGAAAGATGAAACCTGCTGATGCATTCTCTTAACCATCCACATCAGTAAGTCTTTGTACACAAACTAGATGAAGTATGTAAAGCCTCAGAGCAGGAAAACTGGATTATAAAGGGATTTTGGAGGAAAACTAATTCCTAAGAGCAAGTTGCACACAACTTTCCTACAGTGCCCTTGCATAATTAAGTCTGTATCCACAGAAAACTGCATGAATGAAGCAACCTCTTGAGAAACAACTGCATGAAGACTAATAAAACAGGACATGTCAAAATTATTGCCAGGAAATCTCTAAATCTTCGCCATGTATTTTACAGCGTGTTTGCCTATGGTTGACCCCGGTGCAATATTTATAAAATACAACTGCCAGAGAGCTGCAGCACTTCCTTCCAGCCATCCCAAGGTGGTATGCAAGCTGGGGTTTTTCAGCTCAGTGTTGAATCTTGGGACTTTGGAGGATGGAGTCAACCCACAAGAAGTAGAGATTTATTAAAAAAGCCTCCAGCAATAACAATTTTCTCCCCAGGAACACTTGCAAGTTGTCCAACTCAGACCTAAGGCTGTCAAGGCTCTGCTTTCATCAGTCTACAGTGAACAGACTGACACAATAATTTTGAATATTAACTGATTGTTCTGATTTTTTAAATATAGTTTAAAACCACACACTCTAGAAGCAACAGACCCTCATGGCAGCACACTTGAGTTTATTTGCTCTCAGCCAAGAATCTAACTACAAAGGACAACAATCCTGCTTAAATGTCACAGGGAACTATTTGTCACTGGAGCTCATTTCAAATGCACAGAAACATGGAAGTTAATTTTATCCTGAAAACTATCCCAGAATGCGTGGAGCCTGACAGCCACTTTTGGCACCTGAGATGCTCAGAGGGAATGCCCTGCCTTTATAAACCAAGTGTTGCTCCTGGATCCCAGGGCTTTTTTTTCCAAGTGAAAGCATTATGCATTCAGCAGAAGGAGCTCTCTTTTATAGTTGCTGTGAACTAAATTAACAAAGGTCTCTCATGTAAACACAGGCTCCATCAAATAAATACTCCCAAACTGTTGCAGTACAAGTATTATCTTCATTGAAAGAAATGAAAGTCTTTTCTTGCAATAGTGAAAGATAAAATGTTCTGGGATGTCATCCAAAAGGTTTGGAGGGATCATGTAGCCAGGTTACATGGATCTAAGTAAGGTTACTTTGTTTCAAGAGAAAAAATTAAAGATGATCCAAAATAAACACTAATTTTACTAGGTTGGAACTCCCATGTTCCTGCAAGAAATGTTGAAAAATAGATACTGCTTCAGCCACCCGTAATTCTTATGTTTCTTAGAGTGTAGCACTGATTCTTGCAGATTCCGAGATTTTTTTTTTTAGAGGAGTGAGCATAATTTTGCTGGCTGTAAAAGACCAGCTACAAAACCCAATTCGAAACTCTGCACTGCACCAAGAGCTCTGTAACTGAGCAGTTTGCATTTGCTGCTCAGCTGCTTAAGCACTCTGACAGTGAGAGTAATCCCACAATAATTCTCTCCAATGTTGGTTCATTCCTGACCAGGTAGGCAACTTTTAATTTCTCAGTCGGCCATCCAGTGTCAACACTTTACCTGCAAAGTATCTTTTCAACAGTCTTATTCCAAAGACCAAGCCCTTCCTTAACTGAGACTTTTCAAAATCCACTGTGTTACAAACTCATTTTCCACACTGTACTTCGTGTATTTCTAGTGTTTGTTTGGAGATCATAAATGCAACAGCTATAGCTGTAATAACAGCTGTAATAGCTACACAGACCTGGTTAAGAAAACACGGTCTGAGGGACTGCATTCTATCCAAAGCACCCTAACAAAGTCCACAGTGCTGAATTGTTTCAGAAATAATTATCTGGGTTATCAGACTATCTTTTTTTTTTCTTTTCCTTGTGGATTTGATCATCAGTCACAGAATATGAGGAAATCATCACCCATCCTGTAAGTGAGAAAAATACCAGGCAAACAGACACAAATTTCCTTCTCCCTTGGGGGTTCACAATGCCACCCCTTCCTCTCCTCCTCTGCAGTTCACACAGGCAGGCTGAGGTGTGCACTGCACCTCTGTTTCAGCCAGTGCATGCAACATCTGAATTCAGTATCTTCACAAAGTCCTTGTGATCACCTGAACGGCAGCAGTTGTATTACACTGAGCCTGTTCTGACCAGCACCAAGTGGGAAATTTTGTCACCTGATTAAAAGGTCCCTTTGCCACAGGAATGAGCAGCAGAGCAATTGAAAATTCATTTCCTAGAGAGCAGAGACGTTGTCTCAGCTGCAAACCTCCCTCTCTCCATGCCCAGAGTCAGAGGCTGGAAGTGTTATCTCACAGAGCAACAGGGACTCCTAAACACATGGTGAGCCAGGTCATCCGAGGGCAAGTCTGCTTCAATTACTTTTTATTTTAAAACCCCAAAGCCCTTTGCTATGCAGTGCTGTACTTTCTGACTTTGTCACAGGATAGCTGCTACGATTTCTAGGTCAGTAGGACTCCAGCACTGCCCTTGGGCTGTATTTTCACAGGGCTCAATACAGTTAACGTGTCACACACACCACAGTAAACAGCTCCTATTGTCTGTTGCTTTGGGGAACCATTGGTTTCACATAAAAATATCACTACTTTTATTAACAGATATTGATAGAGGTCTGGAAATGGTCATTGACAATCTGAAATGCATCTGTCTTGCTCAGACAATGAGAAAGGCAGAAATTGGTGACCCGTGCTGTGGCATCTGCTTGACACTGTCCTCACACACAGCAGCCAGCCTGACAGGCCAGTGCAGCAGCAGAGCTGGTGCATAACAAGGTGGGAATTCCAGTTCCTCAGCACACTGTATTCAGCCTCAGGGCTGAGTTTACAGCAGGAGATATGAAAAATACTGCATTTGTGATATTGTCTTTTCCCCCCCCCCCCCCCTTCTCTTCCTTTTAAATTTGATTAAAGTAATGGGCAAAAGCCCTCATTATAGGTGTCATGTCTGATGTGATTCTCAGAGCAGCACTGCACTCTTCCTCCCTAAAGAGAAGAAAAACACACATTGTGCAGCACTTAAGAGATGATTCCTTTGTTCACTGTTAGTACATTTTCAAAACTGGACTTCCCCTTTGGCTACTTTGGGAATTCATCACAACCAATGCACGGGACCAGGCTTCAGTCAGTTTAGATTATCTTTCAAAATCTCCACAAAGCACAAATTCCCAAATCCCAGAGAAGAAAATTAACATTCCATATCTGCTGCTGAGACACCTGGAAATATTAAGAGATTATTTCTCAAAAGATTGGACATTTTTCAAGCATTTCCCCTTATTTCTTTCTGTCCCTTGTTCCTTCTCATCTGTATAAATCCAAAGATTTGAAAACGTTGAAGAAGAACCTCTTCCTTTAGAATATGGAAATATATTTGGAGATTAGAATCACTATGATCATCCAAATCACCAGAGACAACCTTGCCAGAACCAGGTTTCAAGGAAAGCTCATCTCTTGATGGGCAGAGTCCAGGCAGTAATTTGTGTCAGGGTTAATTTTAGTCAGGCTTCTGTTTGAAAACATCCAAATTATTAATTAGCTCATGTACCAAGAGCAACAAAAAAACCTCACTAATACATGAGCTCTGTCAGAGATCTTTCAGTAGGAGACTAAGTTACATCCCACCAGGGAGGAAATTCTCATGTTTTTAACATTTATTTTACTTTCTGATTAGAAGGAATAGGCAAAAACATTCTACTGGTACCTTAGTCCTATAGAACTGCTACATCAGATTTTAGAGAAGGAATTCTAGCAATTGCTTGGTTTCCTTTCCCTTTTCTTAGCTCTCCATTAGCTCCTGGAAATTCCCAGAGTGATACAGGACCATTTCCAGAATGAAGTCCAACAGCTGTGTAACAACCCACGTCTTTCTTGAGGATTCCATGATACAGAACAGCACGTAAGGAGAAATCAAACCTGATGCTGCAGGAAGGCAAAACATCACCATCTCTATTCCAAGCTGTGATACTGCTCCCTTTAGATTTTAAGGAGAACAGTCAACCATTTGCTCCACTTACAGCAGCCTCCAAAAGCTTTGGGCTTTCATCCTGTTCAGCTTGCTAAAGGCAACACATTCAAAAGCCAGAGTGACATGTTTTTAGGTAGGAAGCTGAGCAATTAAACAGCTAAAATTCTTTAGCTCATTTTAAGTCAGTTCTTTCAGAGAAGCTCATTTTTACTTTGAAACTGAGGAGCACTGCATACTGTGTAATTTACTAAATCACCTCTGGTTCAGATGTAGGAGGCTTTCTGGCTCATAAAGCTGCAGTTTTAAATCATAATACCTCCCTGATGTGCTAAACTGCTGATGTGTGATGCACAGCGAGGTGGGAAGATCTGCCATCGGTGGAAATCCCCAGCTGCCAGCCTTTCACAGAAGGGATGAATTCCTGATGCAAACCCATCAAATATGGATGTGTTGTGCTAGGAGAGAAATGGAGCAGAGAGTCTAGAAATGCAAAATTCTAGGAGGAGCCACCACCACCGTGGCTACCCCTGCACTCCACCCGTGTTTCAGGGAAATGTCTACAGACTGGTAACATAAAAGACAATGGAGAAATCATCTCCTGGTTTGTTACAGCAGCTACATCCAAGGGTCAGACTGGCTCAGCAGTCTGCACACACACACACAAACACACACACCACACGTTCTTCCTCCACTCACATCATGGACATGACGTATGTATTTATATATGTAGAGACAGATTTATTATATACATATTACAAGGGGGAAATGTGCCTCTTCTGCTGTGTCAGTTGATTTGGCTAAAGCCTGTTGAAGGCTGCAGCTCCTATTTAATGGTTGAAAGAGATTTAGGTAATGAAGTCTCTGGATGAGGAAGCAATGAGACTAAAAAATACTTGGGCTTATCCAGCTTTGAAATGACTATAATAGGACAAAATAGAGGAGTCAAATGGGCAACTGACAGCAACAACAAGCAGAAGCTTTCACAATTCAAGCTTTAATTATGTGGAATGTACTGGCTAGAGAGAATGACCCACAATTTCACTAAGTATTCCAGCACATCACCCTTTCTACTCCATGTCAAAAGGTTATTTCTGCTCTTCAAAATACAGCACAGTAGCTATTTCCTGATTACCTCTAGAAAGAAATTTACTGAATCTGATTTGATATACAGCTTCTCGGGTTCTTTTCCCTCCAAGATTTTCCTTCATTTATTCATTAGTAGTTTCCTTACACAGATTGAAATTGCCTAGATTATAAAGCAGAGACTGGCAAAGCAAATAAACAGAGATTAAATAAAGCTGCAGCAAAGTTAGGTCTTTAAGAATTAAATCCAACCTCTAAACTGCAGAGGCAACTCTTCAAAAGTCACGCTAAGCAGAGTATGTACATTTGCAGTCCAACTTCCATTTAAAGTGGATGACAAGTTTAGCAAGGATAATACCCTTCAAATACTGGCTGATTGGAGAGGCAAGGACATTTGCTCAATTTGCCCATAGTATTATCCTCCTGGCTTGCTGGGAGTTGATGTCCTGCTGTGAGCTTACAATAAGAGTTTTCCTTCTGAAGTCCCCGATGTGGGAGCATTTTTTCTTTAAGATCATGGGAAAGTTTGGGGGGGCTTTTATTTTAAACCACTGCAGCAAAAAAGTAAAGAAGATTAACTGGGTTAGCTGCACGATTCATCTTGCTGCTTTTGGCTAATTCACATCAGTCAGCATATCCTAGAAGACAGTCTTCAAATCTCAGATATGTCCTTGTTAATTATTAGAGCACATTATAAAAGACAAATATTTTGGGGTGCTGAGAAAAAGTGGTACAGCATTTCAACCTGTACACATTCCCCCCCCCCACCCCAGATTATTAATCTAGTGTTACTCTACCTTCAAATTTATACCCAAAGATAAAATATCCTGCTACTTTTCCTTCTGATTCCCAAGAACTTAACAATCAAGATGCACAGCAATGTGTTGATCTGATCTAGCACCGTTTCAAGTGCAAACTTCCCCTTGCAGCAGCAGCAGGTTCCAAGCAGATGGTGCCTGGATAGAGCCAATTGATGCCCCAGTAAAGCAGGGCATCCTGACAGCTCCAAGCAGCAGGCTGCACAAAAACTCCCAGAGAGCTTAGGAGGCAAAGCCCAGTCTTAGAGAAAGGCTAACTCTTTCCAGGGAACTCATTAGGGCTGACATGCTCGTGGTAAGCAAAGCCCACTTGCACTTGCAAAAACACAAAAGAATTTTTTTTTATGTGGCCCATCACAAGATTTTCCTGCAATTAATAATTAGGCAGCTCATTACTTGGCAGGGAGAAAGAGATCAGATATTTAATTTTCCTGACTGGTCACAAAACGGGTTAGTAATTAAAGGAAATTCCTAATGCTACACAGGAATACATTATTAATACATCTATTTATTATCATTTTTTTCTATGTATAGTATTTACTATTTTATTGTTCTACATCTTATATTAAGAAAGTCATTTTCTCCCTTTTACAGATTAACCAACTACAAGCTGGTTTGCAGCAGAACATGATTTTTCACTGTAAAAGCAGAGGGTAAGAGACAGCCAGGGACAGCTCCAGGCAGGGTGACACCCAGAGCACTCGAACCATCTCAGCTACATCCTGGGAAAGCTGCACTAACCCCCTTCCCTGGGTCAGCCTCCTCTTCCTCCCACAGCTCACCAGCAGAGCCACCCAGCCCCTCTGCTGCAGCTCCAGGGAGGGCAGGTCACCAGGGGCCACTGCCTCATGGGGATGGGGATGAGGTTTATTGAGCTGAGCTGCTTTTTCTGCTGTGGAAAGGGAAAGAGCATTACTGGAACCAGGAAAGGGAGCAGGGGTTGCTGTTTACACACTGGAGTGGGGAGATGGCCAGGAGCCAGAGCCCAGCTTGGATTCCTGCCCCACAGGTGCTGGGGCAGGGCCAGCCTGGCACAGGGCTCCTCCCCACGTCCTGAGCAACATAGGAAAACCAAAAAATGGGCAGCACATTTATTGCATTCATCTGAACGATCTGGGCTCTGCCATACACTTGCTAAATATTTTATCACTTCTGATTAATTGATGGATTTTTAATTTTTAGGTATGCTCACGTTTAATTCCAAATTCTTGGCAAGAAACAAAGGACTGACATAGTTTAGTAACCTGCACTCTGTGAACACTGTACCCCCATCTCTCCTTATAATCAAGACCATCACCTTCCAAATCACAGGAACAACTTCAATGAACTGGATTTTTCATTGAAATATTCCAAGCCACCTGGCATTTCTGAGGCAAGATTTGCCCAAGACTTCTATGTATGTTACAAACCTGAAAGAATGTCTGCAAAAGCTCCTACGTACAGTAGCTTGGGGCTCTTTCACTCCACAGCACAGGGAAGGTAAGATACAAAAAACCACTGCTTGTACATCCTCAGCTTGCACAATTAATGAGCTGAGACTAAAGCTCCTCTTAATCCCCAGCCTCGTATCTGATTGAAGTCTGATTGGGGATAATTCTTTTTTTCTTTTTTAAACTTGTTAGTACATACAGCTAGGATGTATCTTTTTTTTTTTTCTTTTTTTTTTTTTTTGTAAAAAGAACAAAACCAGCCAAACAAAACCTCACAGGGTAGCAAATGGGATCCAGTTTCCTTCTGTTTACCACCTTACTGTGTTCCAGAAGGACTGAAAGAGAATTAATTTATTCTATGGTTTGGGGGGAATTGGAGTTGGCTGCTGGTCCATAACCATATTTATGTTGACAGCTTTTGGGAACTCTCTGCAAGGTCTGCTGAAAAAGAACCAAAACTGATAAATAACCACATTTACATTCTTGAACATCATCTTTTTGCAGGGGTTTGTTAGCCTGTTTTTACTAAGATGGTTTGTTCATAGAAAACAGACTCTCACAGGATAATCCACGTGATCACAGCCTCAACTGAATATACATATATATATATGTA